>CAKNXH010061170.1:0-64261 GCA_932178445.1 Andricus quercusramuli
AAGGTCACGGAGTAATCGCAATAGTTTTTGTTGCAACATTAAAAACTTCAAAAATATATAATACTTATCGGTAACGTCGGCTGAAGGCGTCTTCAAACGCATCGTCGTTCAGTAGCACTTAATAGGCTGCAGTTAACTGCTACTGAACGACGATGCGTTTTAAGTCGCCTTCAGCCGACGTTATCGATGAGTATTATATTTTTCAAAAGTTTTTAATGTTTCAAGAAACACTATTGCAATTACTCCGTGAACTTTTAACGCAAAATTTCACGTAGAATCCGAATTTGAACAAGTGAAATGTTCATATTTCTTTTTTAATGAGTTTTTCTTGCATAATATGGAGAGGATATGATGCGGATACTATAAGGATACGCTGTAGCATATCCGTTCCGTTCGTTCGGTCCGCCAGGGGTCACATCGTGCTCGCACATCGTTTAGCTACAGTGCGCCCTCACGCATTGTTATCTGGGCTGTTTCCCTTTAATATTTTCTATATTTTCAAGAATATAATCTACTTTTGATTCCAACTCCCAAACCATCTGACTCTCCATATCTTGCTTCTTTTCTCCTATGCTAGTTTCAGTTTTATCTCTGTCTTTCCCATTTCCTCTATATTTATCTTCCTTTTCCAGATTTACATCCTGCCTTAAGGAACCCTTCTTTGCATACACCGTAAATGACTTATATTTCAACGTACATGGATCTAACTCATTCTTAGAATTATACACCTTACGGGTCTGACACTTGTCACTGGGGTAGAAATATTTCACAAAATCTTTACAGTACCCCCAATTGTTTTGATCTTCTTCTTGCAAGTGCTATAGTTATATATCTTTGATGAATCCGTACTGCATAAAGTCAATTCAAATCACGAATCGGTTAACAACGCATCTGGATATAAAGCATTCTTCCTACCAATTTCCGAAATGGCTGTCAGGCGTATAATGTCCAATCCGGTCGAACACCCACAAAATGACGGTGATAGTTCCAGTGGCTTCAATACTTGATAAAATCAAGATGACGGTGAAGGCTTCAAGACCATATAGGGACCGACCAGTCAACGTGGCCAGACAAAAACATCCATAGCAGGCAGGTAACCTCCAAAAAATGATAGTCAACACCTCAAAACCAATACTGAGAGAGATAGTGACAGAGAGATTGATTGTTTTTTTTGCCCCGGGGGTTTCCATAAGGACACATACTGTATACATTAGTGTAAAAAAGTTATTCTCTGCATTATTACAAACTTACAGACTAAGTATTAAAGTATCCAACAACAATATTCATCAAACTACATATTATAGTAAATAATAAGAACATTTATGATAGAATGTAATTTCACATATCCCAATCACAATCAATAGCATATATTTCACTTATATTCTACAAATTCGTAAAAATGCTTACTCCTTCATCTCAAGCAGATATACAAAAATCTTACTTTTGAACAAAGAAACCGTCTCAGTTTCTAGCACAGTGTCTGGCAAACCATTCCAGAGCATTTTCACAGTTACAATAAACGACCTTTGATATGAAATCGTTCTACTCTCAGAAACTTTGAGTCGTTCAAGGTTTCTTACTTCCTTATCAGTGACAGCCACCCTTTCAACAAATTGGTCATACAAGTACTCTGGACGTCGCGATTTTAATTTATCATAAGTATTAACGCTAATGAAATATTTTCTTTTACTAGCGACACTCAACCACCCAAGCCTTTTACGATATGGTGTTATATGCTCATCATGCTTTACATTAAATATCAACCTTATACACCCCTAATAGCACGGAACGTTCCCGGAACGTTTTTAATGTCCGCCGCTTAGGAACGTTTAAGAAAATTATTGTTATTGTTCTTATTATCAATAAATATCACGTAAAACGTAGGTGATAGGTCAAAATCGATGTCAGTTTATGATATGGATATCATAATATAGAGTAGTATATGCGGTACTCAAAACTAAAAAATGAAATCCATTTTTACATAGCTCTGATGGTTTACGAGATAATTGAAGGGTCGGATCGAAGAACGGGACGTGCGCTCGATTGCCCCTGAACGTTATGCAATCTCCCGTCAATTCGCGCTTGTCCCGTTCGCCCGTGTTTACATTAAAAAAAAGGTACAAATCGTTGATTCTCAGAGAACTTGCAGGGAGAAAGTTGTTCCATAGGGATTAACGAATAAATCTGCGCAAGCAGCATATTATTTCATTTTGTATATCGCGAGATATCTTTGAGGTAAGTGTGTAACATTTTCAAAATTTTTCATACACAACCTATATGCAGTAACGGCAATTGTTTCCTCAGCGTGCATCATTTCGTTTTACTCAGCTCGTGATATCTTGTGATATACAAAACGAAATATTATGCTGCTTGAGCAGATTTATTCGTTAATCCCTACAGAACAACTTTCTCACTGGAAGTACTCTGAGAATCAACGATTTATACCTTTTTTTTTAATGTAAGCACGGGCGAACGGGACAAGCGGGAATTGTCGGGAGATTGCACAACGTTCAGGGCGATCCGAGCGCACGTCCCATTCTTCGATCCGACCCTTCAATTGTTGTTGAAACTAAAAATAACGGAAGGTTCCCTTCAGGTTCCAGTGGAACGTTCCCAACCGGAAGACATTTTACACATTCCAGGAACGTTCTTGGAACGTTCCGTACTATTAGGGACGAGTTCAACAGCTTGGTCAATTTCCAATTAAGCTCTTCAGTTAAGTCAGTGTAAACCACACAACAATAATCGAAGTAAGGTATTATGAGGGAGGAGACCAACTTAGCTCTAAGATCAGTAACAAAGAATTTTTGTTAAATTGCAGCTGTTTCAGGGTAGCATAAACACGTCTAGAAGTGTTACCGACTTCTTTATCCCAAGCCAATGTCGGAGTAATGATTAATCCCAAGTTTTAAGTATTAGCGCTTTGGTCTTGCTTGCATTAATTTTAAGCTTGTTAGTTTCGGACCATTCATATATCGCCCTCACATCGCGATTAATTAGATCGATAGTCTCATTGATTTTATTTGGACTACACTGCATGTATATTTAAAGATCATCCACAAAAAGCATATGAAGTGAGTACTTGATAACAGTTAAAATATCATGGGTGAAGATTCTAAATAGCGAAGGCCCAAGCACAGACCCCTGTGTAAAGCCAGTGCCAATTTCTCCCCACTCCGATCTTTCACCGCTTAATCCAACGACTGATTGTTGACCGCCCGAAAGATATGATAACAAACACTTGAGCGGGGGGTGAAAGGAGGAGAGGGAGACCATCACCACAAAGTAATGCATTACCTATACAAGTAATGCAGATATAGACTGAAGGGTACATACCAAAAAAGACTAAATCTTGTTTGAAACTTGTCTTGAAACAGTATTAAATCGGTATCTCTTCTCACGAGGAAAAGTACGCCACTTATTCGTTTATGAAAGATCTCAACTTTAAATTGCCTTTCGATTATTCGTGTAAGTCAATTTATATAAAAAACCCGGTAGAATTCCGTCACTGTTCTACAAAATATTGTAGATAAAATCGAAAAGTTAATTGAGTTACTTCCGATCATTCGTGAAAGTCAATTCATACAAAAAATCCGGTAGAATTCCGTCGCTGTACTTCGAAATAACGGAGATACAATCGACAAGTCAACTTATCTTGCTCTATTCTTTGTCTTACCAATAAACCATCTGTAATCTGAACTACACCTCACTTATTTCAAACATTGCACTGGTACAATCCCCATAGGATTGCTTGTGTCAACAAACCCACAACAAATATTTAGTCAGGTCTTACTAACCTGACATGACGTAATCAGCAACCCTTATCTCTTTCTCATATTTCCATACCAACCTCGTCTTTTGCCCGAGACGTTTTTTTTTTTTTTCTAAAGGAGTAAAAACGGAAAATGCTCATGCACCGACCACATTCGAACCTTGGGGACCACGAGCCCAACATATACATCTCGCGCATTTATACTTAGTATATATACACGTAAGATGCACACATGGGCGCGTAGACCACAAGGAAAGAAGGTGAGTGTGGGACTTACCGAAACGGAACCTACCCACTAAACCTTAACTTCTTTTCCCGCCAACCCACGTCCTCGGAACCGCTTTCGCATAACTTCAAGGTCATGGGGGTAAGGCCACTAAGTCGTGCTTCGACTTCCATCTTGTAGAGCCAGCTTGGCATTTCAACACTCCTCACCCAACCAATATGTTCGCATCGTCCTCAGTGGTGTGGTGGTACCACAGCCCGGGTTCGTCGGCCTTCGGCATCTTGGTTGGTTGTAGTCAGCTATTTGCGTCGTTCATCCGGCTTCTTTACAGAGGCGGCCTCCCTGAACGACGCGCACCGCATTGTACCCGGCAGATGGTCGGTCCGGGCTTCTTCTTCTTTAGCGGCGCAGAGGTAGCACTGCGGCATACTTTCGCACGCCGCAGCCCTATGGACCTCCTTGCCGCACCTCCAGCAGGCCTGAGTCCTATCTGGACCCCTGCATCCCGCCGCTATATGGCCAAAGCCCAGACAGCGGTAACACCTTACGGACTCCGTTTTCTTCCGCATACGACAGGACACCCACACCACTTTGAGGTGTCTCGTGCGGAGAAGTCTTTTCGCCAGCTCCTCTTTCATTTCGACAAAGGCCCTCAGATTACCTCTGAAGGCCTTCTTCGTCATGTTCAGCTTTAACTGTCCAGTTGCTGCTTTTACGAAGTGCTTCCGGACCGCAGCCTCCACATCTTCATCTGTGATCAAGTCGAGGTCCAGGACCTCGACTTCGATGCGAGGAACGAGTTCGCGCACGTTCTCCCTATTCCCTATAGCATCCTTGATGGCCGTGGACAGCTTTGATCTGCCATCCGCAGCCGGCCCTACCTCCACCAGAACCTCTCCCCTTCGAGTCTGCCTGACACACCTAATTTTTACACCAAGGGTGTCCGGCTTCACCTTTTGTTTGAGGTTCCTGAGGACCTCCGCATAGTTCGAACCCTCCGCTGGTCTTATCAGGACCGCCTCGGGTCGGGCTCTTTTCTGCTTCTCCTTCTTCATGGGTGCAGGTGTAGAAGTGATCCTCTCCACATCCTCGCCCTTCAGAGTCGAGGACGCCACAATGGTATTGCGGGTCCTCGGCTTCTTCGTCTTTTGTTTTGAGGAGCCAGCCTCAACGGGACTCAGGGTGGGCTCCCTAAATCTCTTCCCAGGATGGGTAGTGAGAGTTTTCACAGCGTCTTCCGTCTGGGTAGCGTTTTGGCTGGTCTCCTTTCTCTCACTGTGCTTTTTCTTCAATTCGGCTACCTCTTTTCCGAAGGCTGTTCCCACATCGTATGATGCGAACGTAAAATAACATTGAGCGTTATCCACATTGTCATCAATTTTTTTAGAAGTTCATGCGCTTCGTCTAGTCCACGTCGAATTGGCATGAACATATTCCTCTTAGTTTCCGAGAATTCCTTCATCTTTTTTAAAACCTCCTTCAATTCTGCGATGAACCTATATGTCTTCCCCACGAATTTTTCAAATATTATTTTTGAAGTTTTATCTTTAATTTTGAAAATTATCTTTTGATTAAAAATAGTAATTTTAGTCATTTTGAATAACTTTTATGTTCGGTAGCTGAATTTAAAGCCTTTATAGGTTAGCTACAGTTTTTATCTTTTCATTCCTTCATTTTGATTGATAAAAAACAATTCTCAATTCATGCTGAATAATAAAATGAATTGTTAGCATTATTTTATTTATTCTTTCAAAGTTCGAGTTGTTATAGCAAAGCTATTCATCACACTTAACCATCTAAATCCATTGAACTTTTAACAAGTCTTGAAGGTGAATGTCTGGTTATTTAATGAAATTAGTAAATAGACAGCAATGTCAAACAATCATTTCTATCTATGAACTACTTCAAAATTATTAAATACTTCAAAATCAAGATAGGCAATTTCGTTTACGATCCATCCTTGAACACTAATTTAATCTGAGTGAATAAATTATCATTCAAACAATTTAATTTGTCCAAAAACCTCATTATCAGCAATTGGCGTAGTTCAAATTCCAATTTTGGATAAACTTGTTGATTTTATAAACGTTGGAAATTCCATCTGAAATATCGTGAATAGTAGTAAGATCGTCTTCGAAACAATTGAAATTATTCATTCCCAAATTCCTTCAATAAGTAAAAGATTTTATACTTAAGGCAAACGTCCCAGTAATCGTGACCTTAGTCCCAGTAACCGTGATGCCAATTTGATTGCTTTTTATTTCATCTAAATGAATGTAATTTCTATTTGCCATTACAAAATGGTAAAAATAAGTGAGTTTTATCATTAAATGTTACTTTTAACACATTTTTGTAACAATATATTCAAACTATACCCAAGTTTCACGATTACTGGGACCGTCACGATTACTGGGACATTTACCTTATTTCTGAGCAAGCATATCACAAAAATGCTTGATAATCCAAATAAAATTTCATTTAAAGTCGATATCAATCGCACACTCAGTAAAGCCATAATGACAATTAGGGCAGAGTGCTTTGCCGTAAAACAAGGGGTTCTAAACATCCCCAGTTATAATGAAAAAAACATGCCCGTTAGAGATTTTATTCAAGACAAAGAATGGGGAATCATCTGTGTCAACTAACTGTGAAATACAGTATCTCAAAGCCATATTAGCCAATTATTACGTCAGCTTAAAGATTGTGCTCTTAAAGCTTTCTAACGAGGTTTACCTGATAGTAGCAGGCTTCCCTAATAACACGGAACGTTCGCGGAATGTGTTTGACCTACTCGTATCTCTTACGACTTACGCGATATTTATTGATAGTTAGGAACGTTCCCAAGCGGCGGACATCTTACACGTTCCAGGAACGTTACGTGCTATTAGGATTACTAGAAGAGCGTAACCCCTAAAATCTAGATTCAGCTTTAAAAGTCGCGCTCAAGTATGAAGCGAGACATCAGTTGAACCCTGAATATCAATAAGCTCATATTGTGAATCAACATATTCTCAACCCAGTTATTCAGGATCAAGAGACCATAGTCCTAGTCCTAATCCTCGTGTTGCTTTATCCTTATTATCCAAATGCGCCTATGCAAAATAAAGGATATCATAATCTTAATGATTCTCGCGGTGGAGTTGATTATTACTGTAGGATTTTTAGATATATTTTAGAGTTTTGCAAAGGTGACTGATGTGATTATTTGTTAGATGTTTTTGTGAAGCCCATCAAATCATTAACTTCTGACTTACATTTTTTTGGTTTAATATCTATATTTTTAATTAGGGGTAGGTGTTAGTGTTATTTCTTGTTTTCGAACAATTAATTTTGTTATTTTCAATGAGCTAATGAATAGCTCAGATCTATGATATACGTTTTCTTGTACTCATTCGCTTTTTTTGGAGTAGTTTGTTAGTGTTAGGTTTGATTTTTGAAGTGATTTTTGGGTGTTTGGGAGAGCTCAAAATCAGCCCAAAATTTTGATATGCTTTTATTTGGGTCAAGTGTATAATTTATTTCAAAGGTTGTTTTTATGAGGTAAGGATGGTTATGTGAAGAATAATTTTTAAAGTTTTTGAGAGCCCCAAAAAAACAACAAAATCGGGCGTGTTCGATTTTTTTAATTTCTCAAATTTTATGCCATTCAAAATTCAATAAAATCATTCAAAATTCGGTTTTTTGAGAAAAATAAAAGAGCTCAAAAATCTGCATCCGTTCCCAACATTAGACCAAAAAAGTAAAAAATAATGGCATTAGGAAAATGTTAAAATAATTTTGTGTATGTGTTAGCGGAGCGGTCATATTTTAACGCTGGCAAGATTACTCCAAAAATCCTATCAGAATTCTCTTCTCGGACATTTTTGCTGTAAATTCCGATGAGATCCCCGCCAAGATTCTCCGCCAAGAAATAGCAGCGTGTGACTAATCATGCTGTGTTATCTGGGCTGTGGAATCTATTGCGTTAATACGTAAATAAGTGGCTTAGCCGGGGGGGGGGGGGATGATACAGTTCACGCCCCGCCCCCGAAATTTCGTAATCTCATATCTGTTGTAGATTGGAAAACTTCATTCTATTTGCAACAGCTTTAGATTTCCACATTTAGAATTAAGTAAACTCAAAGGCCAGCCCTAAAACAAGATTTTAGCACACCAAAGATTCAATTATAAGTATAGCTTTGCCCTAATTAGGAAGGCCCTGATTGTAGACTAAATTGTTCTCAGAATGCATTGAAAATTTGTTTTTTATATAGATAACTGTCATGTCCGCCAAATTATATTCATGGTTATAAATAATATTTATAATCACGAATAATATTTGGCAAACATCCATGATTCTTTCTTTCGTTGCCTGGGCATCCTAACCCCACCTGTCATTCGACTTAGAATAAATTGAGTCGCAGCATTCAGACCGAAAAAGTTAAACTCCCTGTGACAATCGACAGCGCAAGCGCGGCTTCGGTTATCGTTCACGCTTGTAAACATTTGCTTGGCGAAAACGCGCCAATCGTGCGAAACCTGCATCCAGCAGCATCGCGAAAATATGCTCGCTCGTTAACTTTTGCACTGCGACCGCGGGCCAATACCCCACTCATTTGCGCCGTGAGTAGTGCGCCGCCGCCCGAGCTAGCTGTTAAGCATAGCGCGCTTCGAGACCGAGAGACACTTCTCCAGGCTAGGCCAACTCTGTGGGGAATAAATGGCGATATTCAGCGCCATCTGTGATGAGCCAGAGAACTACAGACGCGTGAAAGTGTTGGTTTTCATATATGTATATGCCCCTTTCTTACATGTGTTGAATACTAAAATAATTCAACAAAAAATGAATAATAAAGACAAAATGAAGCAAATAAGAAACGAACATATCGAACGAACATATCGGATTTTGCACTTAGAGATAAAACAAAAGTTCACTCCCGACCTGAAGTGTTTCTGAATTGAGACCAAAAAAGTATGATTAAAATAAATTATCTAGAAATTATCCGAGAAACAGAATTTCGAAGTTTACAATTTCAAAGTGACAGGAACCTAAAATTGGAACAGGCCCGGTTACGGATAACAATAAAAAGTGCAATTTTCTGTTCCGACAATAAATAAAAACTTACTTCCGAGATATTGAGTTTATGAATTGGAAGAAAGTGAGTTAAATTAGAAAAATGTAACTAATCCCAAGTATATTTTTCGATTCACGTGTACTTTGACAGCCACAACCACAACAAACAATTTTCCGCGCACGCGCTTTTTATATCGCCCAACCCCTTGGTGTTGAAAGTCTGCGTCATCTGCGATGGGCCCTTTTTCCCCGATTCCCCGTAGTGTAAACATCTACGTTTCCTGAATAAACAAACGTTTTTTTAGCCTTCATTCATTGTTTACCTCATTTTTGGACCTCCTCTTTCTAACGCTTGCATGCCGCCTCCACAGCAGCGTTACACCCGATCCCCGTTACGGAGAGGATTACTTCCGTATCGGAAGGATAATTCTGTGCTTCGAAGAAACCCGTCGACATCACGAAGAAAGTCGCTCCCGTACCGACGAAATTCGTAGCCATCATCGAGAAACTCAACATCCCCCTGGAAACCCCGTATCACCACGGAACCGAACCCACTCCTTGAATACGAACTCCTATCACTTTCTCTCGCCGGTACTACGTACCGCGTGCGACAATGCGCTCCTGTCACCATCCCGCTAAGTGATCTACCTCCCCTGTCTCCCGGCAGACAGTTCAGAGTCTCTACGCGAGCCAGGCACGATCGTGCCAACCACACATCACCGCAAGCGGGCGACACACGTCCTTCATGGTTCCATGGAAGGCTTTTTAGTATCTTAAATTCCTTTTCGTTCGGGATATTGTTTTGGTTTAAAAAATAAGTAAACAATTAAAAAGAAAGATAAATGAAATTTTTATATCTGGTTTTCTGATCTTTTATTTTCGTAGAAAATCATTATAGGCCTATAATGATTCTCCTATAATTAATTTCCTATAATTTTTTGCGCGATTACAGGAATAATGATTGGAATAATTATAGGAAGAATTTTAGGAAAATAATTATAGAAATTAATAATATTAAAATAATTATTGCACAAAATAGAATAAAGTATAAATTAATCATTTATTTTGAACTGCTCACACAAAAGAACATAAAAATTGACATATTTAAAGAAGCTTTGTTTAACAATGGGGGTACAATCAAACTTAAAACCTATGAGTATCTTATACTTTTTGCAATTATTATTTAATTATTTTAATATTACTAATTTCCGTAATTATTTTCCTATAATTTTTCCTATAATTAATCGAATAATTAGTCCTATAATCGTGAAAAAATTACAGGAAATTCATTAAAGGGAAAATAATTATAGGCCTCTAATGATTTTGCTATACTACTTTTTCCTAGGGGATAGCCGGAAGGTCTATATGTTAGTTCTTTTTACGTATTTAATATGATTCTACAATTCCAAAATTCTTTCTAAATAACCCTTAGACTCGGTTGCGAATTTTTCAGTAGAATATTTTCTGTCAAATTATTATTGTGATACTAGTTTAATGTAACTAACGTACCTATTTTTCTACGAAAAAAAGCAACAAAGCTGTGCATAATACATTCATATAAATGTATTTTATTATAAAAGAATCTCAGAGCTGTATATCATACTTAACCCTTCACAGGTACCATAAAATCTTGAGACTAATTAGGTACCGTGGGGTGTGTGTACACCCCAATTATTTAAGCATTTACCATTTTTTTATACAATTTTTCTTAGTGCTAGGGCCTCAAAACCACTAGGGATTCAACAAATTTCATTTATTCAAGTATTTCAAGAATTACAAGATAAAATAATTGCATCAAAAATATAGAAAGTCATTTTACAAACTCTGGATTGCGAAAACTCGAAACTGATAAAACTTTAAATGGAAATATAACTTCGAATAATCTCTAAAATTATCTGAACTACTATACGTAAACTCTACAGACCTTCGAATTTAATTTCTGGAACACATTTTGTTTTTCTAAAGCGAAAAACATCAGAAAATAAAAATTAACTATACCTACTCTAAAGTCGTGAAATTTCACTACAATTCTTTTTCTACTGGATAAACCATTTAAAAAATGACTTAATATTCATCACCGAACTGAAGGCACACTAGAATAATGGATAGCTAATATAATACGTTTGACAAAAAATAAAATATGAAAATAGGAACTACTATTACCATTCAAATGCTAAGTCAATCACAAAATCATCGCATAATGTAAGTAGGTAATATGCAAACTTGCAATGAAATAAGCAAAGGTTTCCATAAAATGAGCAGAACTGGAATGAAATTTTACATAAAACTTGGAACAAATTCATTCAGCGTCGTCATATAAGTTACCTACTTCACAATTTAGGCAAAAACGAATATCTTTTTGGTGGCTCTTGCAGATAGGTTTCTTGCACTTTTCACATGAGATCAAAGTTTTTTTATCTTGTTTGCGAGGACAAAAATGGCACCTTTTCTGTGTTTTAGGCTCATTTGAAGGAGTGGGCGGATTTTCTTCAACATCCAGGCCCAAAGTTCCTCTGATTTCTATTCGAAGAATCCTAGGCAATCTTGGATGTTGGAGTCGTACCTTCAACTGCTGTTCTGCAAGGGAATAAGCCAGATCCTTCAAGAAATCACTTCGCATGCATCTGTTTCCTTTTAGTTTGAATAAGACGTAACTGTTTATTCCAGCGGTATCAAGGATACATTGGAAATACCTCATGGGCCATCGATTAGAATTTCGTTTTGTAGAGTAAGAATGACATAGCTTGTCATACACATCGACCCCCCCTTTCGTCAAATTATAAAACTCTATGATTTCCGGTTTCTGGTTATCAGGATTTACATTGCCAAAATCGTGCATGGTAGATGATAACACAACATTCTTATTCTTTTTTTGGTTGTAAGAAACCATCATTTTATCAGGCTGATATAGGAATCTGGACGTCTGCAGAGGTAATCCTTTGGTTGTAAGAAAAGAAGGCGGTAGTTCCTTTTTATTCTTTCTCATTGTACCAACCAGCGTGAGCTTATTTTCCAATAACAATTCTGCCAGATGGACCGAGCAGAACCAGTTGTCAACTGTGATGTTACGATTGGTGTTTCGAAAGTTTCTTGTGAGCTGCAGTACATATTGAGCTGGGATTGGTACATCAGATTCTCGAGTGATCGAACCTTTTCCCACATATGGAATTCCTCCCAAAAAATAAAATGTTCTGGCATCACACAGGGTTATAATCTTCAGTCCATATCTGTCCGGTTTTGACGGTATGTACATTTTGAACTTGCATTTACCCCTAAAACTAAGCAACGTTTCATCTACTGTGAGATACTCAGAAAGAGTGTAATACCTCTCACAATTCCCTGTGAAATCATTCCACAATTCACGCATAGCTGCGAATTTATCATCCTTTTTTCGAGCATCGCGGGTCGCCAGTGAATCGAATCGCAATGCGCGCAGGAGGAATGCAAATCTCATTTGGGGCATCACACACCGGAATATTTGTGGTCCAAACTTACGAGAGAACATATCATCAACTTTCAAGTTTGAATTTCTCAGTACACCACTGAAGATCATGAGAGAAAAAGGCCTTTCATTTCGACTGCGTTGGTTGGCCCAGTAAATGACTGTCGAGATCGGTATTTTATAGCCAGTTCTTGAATTTTCTCATTGGTGTAAAGCACAATTTTCTCCACCATTTTATCAGTCATAAAAAGCGAGAAAAAATCTAGTTCAGTGACAGCATTTTTAGCCTCACCTTTTGCGCCTGGTGAATGAACGATCAAATTTCTTGCAGGAACTCTGGTCCTGATATTTCGCAATGGTCGGTCAGTCCATACAGCTTCTCCATCTTCACCTAAAACGAAATTTCTCTCACCATCATGATCCATATCAAATTGGGGTTCCTCGTCTTCAGCCAGCGCATCAAACTCGTCAGGAACAATGTCATCATTTTCCAGGGCTCCATCTTCATCTTCACTGCATTCTTCATCAAACAAATTATCGTCCTCATTATTACTTTCCTCTCCACTTTCGTCGAGTTGCCGTTCAAGTTCAGCTCGAATTTGGTCATCTGTTATGAGCGAAGTCATTCTGTGACAGAAACAAGGAAAAATATACAATAAAACATTGACCGAGAAAGGGAAATCAAGAAGATATGCTTGTAATCTGTACAACAAGAGGGTGGGAACGGGCGAGGAGGGAGGAGAGGGGAAAGCCACACAAACATTCACTTACCCACACTAGCACCTACCAACTCCTAATATACATAAAAATGCCCTCAGCACACTCCAAGATGCGATTAAAGTGAAGAAATAATGAACTGAAATATTGATAACACAAACAGTACCGTGGGGGGAGATAACTGAAATTGTGATAAAGAGGGTTCATTTACCTTTAGCAGAGGTCTGACACCCTTGACATCTGGTAGACGAATAGACAGGAGGCTACTGACGGACCACAGCGCGATCTGGTGCCAGCAACACTAACTTTACACACAAAAAATGGCGTAGGGGTTAACGTACACCCCATGGTACCGATGGAGGGTTAAGAGAACTTTACAGAACCAATCTGAGTCTTTTCGTGAAGGCAGTCGTTAGGCTTTTCTTAACTATCGTATGCTGAATACCCTTAGATTCGAGAATACCCAGGTATTATATATTATATTGCTGACATCCATATCCAACCTGATCTTCCATGGTGGATCTTGCTCCTGTCTTGGGGCGAAGACTGCATTTATAGGCCTAGTTCTGCGGCCCAACGTTCTAACGGTTGCCACAGCTGCACAGTATGCAAGAGTTTGCACCTCTAACGCATTTTGTGTTGCATTCAAATGCATAGGTAAAACCTTGCTGTTCAGGTGTTCTATTAGTGCATGCAGATCATTTGTGATTTTCATCTTGGGCAGTGAATGCCTTTTTGTTGGTTCTATATGTCTGAACTCTAGTAGAGCATGACCAAAATTCCTTTCAAGGTGCTGTAGATTTTCTGGGACATCGCTGTTTATACCATCGTTTATTATATCCGGATGTGGTTCTGGTCCATCCGGTACTTGATGTTCATTTTCACTAGGACCTATGTCTTCAGCTGCAATCAAGTTTTCGTTGTCCACATCTTCCAATGGAAGTTCATCAATAGGAAGCTGCTGTTTCACTTCCATTTCGATGGCAGCTATTTCAACAGCCGAAAGCAATTTGTTTACAGATATTGAGCGTTTTTGATCTGCTAGATTCTGCTCATTTATTCTTGTGGCTAGTTCTGAGTACTTAAGTAAGAAGAGACGATGATGTTCTCTCCTTACACTTTGTCAAAAAATAAAAGCGCATCACATCTCTGTTCATATGGTATGTCCATTTTAATCGCTTCCTTGGTTGTTGAACCTCTGCTTCTGGCACTGGTTGTATTAGGCCATTGCCGTTGTTCTTCCACTCCAAATCAACCTTTTGTTTAATCTCAATTGCTCGATCTTCTGAGATGAGTAGATTAGTCCTGATGTCCTTCACCTTAGCGATAAGATCTCTAAATGCGACTTTCTCTATTTGAGGATACTTTGCGGCAAAATTTGTTCTGAAATTTTGTCCTTTTTTGCGTGATGTTTCAAACGTCGCACTTTCATAATAGAGACGCATCAATTCCTCCTCATTGTTCGATTAGTGAGAACTGCCTGACCATCTCGCAGCTCACCATCACCACCGTCCCGCATGCTGTGGCCCCCAAGTGGTGGCTCCAGGGGCGCCCCGACGATCGTCTCGAACCAAGGAATCTTTTATATTCTTGAATGAACTCTGAATTAAGCTAATGAAAAAAGTTTTATTATAAAAAACTGTATTTTCAAATATTAAACATTACCATACCTTCCTTACTCTTCAATAAAATTTATTATTATTATTATTACGGCCATACCATGCTGAAAAAACCAGTTCTCGTTAGATCACTGAAGTTGAGCAGTGTTGGACGCGGTTAGTACTTGTTAGTACTTGGATGGGTACTCGGGAATACTACTGTGTGATGTTGGCTCGTCGTGGGTGTGGTGAGCCCACACTTGTAGTTATTTACTACAAGAAACCATCCACCTAGAAACACTGCCCGAATCGGGTAGTGTCACGCCTACCCCGAAAGGGAAATGGCTTGATGGTATACATACATAGGTCAATCGATTCGACTCGAATGAACAGATCTTTTCTGTTCTTGCATAAACTTTCAATTATGTTAATGAAGAAAGTTTTACTATAAAAAACCGATTTTCAAAATATATAAATTATCATAACTTTGCTACTCTTCAATAGAATGTATTGATATTATAGGTCAATCGATTCGTCCTGAACCAAGGAATCTTTTATATTCTGGCATCAACTTTGAATTATGCGAATGAAAAAAGTTTTACTATAAAAACCCAATTTTTAAAATATTATTGAGTGCTTAAAAAAAATGCAATAAATATTTTTAGAAATCCTCCGGTCAGTTTCAAGATATTAGTTGAGGAAAATAAGCTCTAAAAATTTCATCAATTTATCTGTAACCATTTTCAATTTATCATATTCACAAAAAAGCGTGACATCCGCACACACATCCACACACACACACACATCCGGACAATTGCTTAGAACATTGTGGTGGATTCTCAGGAAGAAAATGATACCCAAGATAAAGTTGACGGTAGAAAAATGGAAACTTATTTAGGTAATTAAATTTCATATAATTGCAAGGGATTATAGTAGTCCCCTTCTTCACCGAATCCCCTTTGCCACCCCCTTAAATTTGAATAATCCCCCAAAAAACTAAAATCGACCATTTTTACCCCGTTCCCTCTTTTGCCCCTGTTTTACATGATTTCAATTCATTAAAAAAATCATACACAAGAATTCAAACCGTTAAGAAAAACAGCGTAAATAAGGAGATTTTTAGCGAAAAAAGGGGAGTCAATTCTTTTCAATAAAATAAATGTTTATACCATGTTAAATTCAATTTTAAATGCCTCAGATTGAATTCTCAACCAAAAATAGGAATTGTCAGAAGAGAATATAAATTTTCTACTAAAATAGACTAATTTTCAACCAATCAAGTTGATTTTTAACAATGTTGTTGAAGTTTCAACCGAATAGTTGAATTTTTAACCGGAAAATATGAACTCTCAATGAAAAAATGTAATATTTGATATTTTAACAAACAAATTTTTACTTGGAATAAATAACACTTGAATTCATAAAAAATACGACATTTCAATAGAATACTTAATTTTTTCAAGTGGGTTGTTGGGTTTTCAAGTGGAAAAGACGTATTATCAACCATAAAATATGAGGTGTCAATGACAAAGTTAATTTTGAACCTAGTAGTTGAATTTTCAACCCAAAACGACCAATTTCCAATATAATAGTATTATTTTGAACCAAAGAGATGAATTTTCAACTAAAATATTAAATCTTCAAACAAAAAAAAACAAAAAAAAAGGAAATTCTTAAGGCAAAATGATAAATTTGATACAAAACAGTTGAATTTTAACTTACTACCAGTTAAAGGAAATAATTTTGATCCAATCATTAATGTAATTCCAGATAATATATAATTTCGACCAAATCAAGAGATAACAGGTGAAAGTTGAGTGAAAACTCATTTTTTTCTATCGATAACGAAATGGAATGAAAGTTTCGGTCGGGTCCCTGACTTTAACCAAGAAGGATGATTTTTTAACAAAATTGTTGATTTCTCAACAAAATAATTAAATTTTTAATCATGAAAGGTTAATTCGCAACAAAAAATTCAATAGTTTATATTTCAACACACAACAATGTTTTTACTTTGAATAAAAAACAGTTGAGTTCATCCAAAAAAGACGAGTGTTCAAAAAAATAGTTGATTTTTCAACGACAAAAAAGGGTTTTCAACCAAAAAAGATTTTTCCGTCGAGAAAGAAAAAAAATGTCAACCAAATTCTCGAATTTTCAAGCCAGATAGATGAATTTTCTGCGAGGCAGTTGAATTTTAAATTAGAAAATACAAATTTTGAACAAAAAAGATCATTTTTAACCAATTAGTTGAATTCTCTACCAAGAAAAAAGATTTTTTAACAAAAGTGCTGAATTTTCAACCAGACAATACAAATTTTGAATAAAAAAGATAATTTCCAAACAAATGGTTAAATTTTCTACCAAGGACAAAGACTTTTTAACAAAATTGTAGAATTTTCAACAAAATAAGTCAGTTTTTGAACATATGATATAATTTTTATCCAAAAAATAGGAATTCTCTACCGTAAATATAATAGTAGACTTTTTGACCAAAAATAATGAAATTTCAACCAAAAATAGATAGATTTTCTTATTGGGTTCTCTTAATTCAGTTCGCTTTTAAGTTTAAAAAATTGATGAGAATAAGGAATCAAAATCTATCTACTGATAAAAATTCATTTTTTTAAAGTCAGACATTACATTTTTGAATTCTGTTGTTCATCTTATTTTCAATCTTCGATCCTCTTGAATTTTTATCTAATGTATTTTCATCAGAAGAAAGTACTGAAGTGTTCAACGCATTTTTTAAAACTAGATAAAAAAATGACTAGAAGTTTTGCTAAAGAACAGGCGCTACTATACTAAAGGGAACTTTTGTTCAATATTCACGAGATAACCATATGATAAATAAAAGTTTCCAATAATAAATGTCAACCCCTTTGTAAACTCCTTTTAATCGTCCTTTTTCCGAAAAAATCCCCTTTTCTTACCTAAAATTGAACTAATTAATGGCTGTGATCCCTATGATTGATAAAGACTGCTCAATAAGCTTTTTCAATAAAATATTCTATTTTGCAGGATAGAGGAATATGATATCAAAAGATGATAATAATACAAATTTTAACCATCTAAACAGAAAGGTGCACGGACGAGGTGAAGAAGATGTGAATTGTGAAGAAATGCCGACTAGAAGTTGATCAAGAACCGCCGATCGATCATATGACCGCACATATGGAAAGTTTGTCAAGTTATGAAAATTACGGTATATTCATTCGTGATATTTACGTATATTTATTGCATCAGAGGGAATAATTTCGTGGGAATCAGTGAAAAAGTTTATACTTTCACTGGAAATAGAAACATTTTTAATTATTTCTTTTTACAGATATATCTCTTTCCCACTGTTAAAACTATCTAAATTTTTTGGATACTATTTTGATAGGATAAAATAGAAATATATTCTAATGGGTGTGTATTATTTTTTACTATTATGGAAAAATTGTAAGCTCACTCGCTACAAAGTATAGTGAAAAATCTCACATGAAACATTAAATATTTACGAGAATATGACGTGATAGAAAATCAGGGGTTTCATCGCGCTGTTAAACCAGAAAAAGTTGCTAAAAGACTAGGAGGTACAATTCTTCGAAGTCAATTAGAAAAAGGCCTGTAAAAAAACTGTGAATTTTTATTTCAAGTATGGAAATTTTTTATACTATATGGTTCCATTTTATTTATAAGCATCATTTTTTTAGCGTCCTATTATTAGACCAAATCGTCTGTTCTTGAAGCCATCGTTCGTGCTATTTTACTTTGCTTACTTCAGATTGAAAAGTGGTACGTACTAGCGAACTGAAATAATGTACTGGGCAATTGTTTTGATTTCTTGCAACTTCATGCTTAAGAAAAACAGAAAACATTTGAAACGGAAAAGATTTAATTCTCACTTTGGTCCTGTTTCGATCCAAAAGAGTTGTACTAAAACGTAATTTAGTGACCCCCAAACTTGGCCCTCAATTGGGGATTTAGACAGGACCAAACCACAAATGAAACGCCTAACCCGGCCAGAGCCTAACTTACCGACCTACTTGGCCCCAACTTGGCTTTATTAATTTTTCTAGTCTCAGCCACATTAAAATTAAAAATTGTTTTTAGAAATAAGAAAATGGGTAAAAAATTTATAAAGGAAACATTGTTCATTTGAAAGAAACATGTAAAGGAGCTGAACATTTAAAAAAAAATCTTACTCCTGAACCGAATTATTCATCGCCAACCTCATATTTCGGTTGCACTCCCAATCTTTGGAATTGGTGAAGACCGTTCCGAAATGAGGAAAAAATGCTCGATGTCTCCTAACGCGACGAGTGCTTTTCACTTTTGGCATTTTTGATTATTTGAAACAGACTTTAATAATTGATACAGATAAAATTACAAAAGCACTCGCCAATATTACCTCAAACCAACCTACTTGTCATCTACTTGTGTTCAAGAGGTTAAAGATGGAGCCCGACTGAAAACAAATGCACAGCCAAGTTCATGGTGCTGCAATCAAGAGCTATGAAACAGAGCTGGTTTAAACTAGATTTAAGATATTAACTCTGTTGTAGCCATGAAATAATTTTTCAAGTTGGGGCCAAACTTGTCATTCAGCAAACATTTGGCAATTTCCACACGGGGCAAACCGATAGATTATATAATTCTGGACGTCTTAAAGACGTCCCTAAGATATTCTAGCGTATTGGAATCACTTGTTTTCTCTGTACTTTACTTACGGCGGCCACCGCTGAGTAATCACAAAATAGTAGTAAAGTTTCCCAAAAATAGACTGTAGTAGACATAATATATTAACAGGTTGTCTAACGGACAATCAAATAGTTACATTTTCTTTCAAGAAAAAAGATTTGTTGATAAAATTAATGAGTTTTCGACAAAATAATAATTCAGTTTTTGAACGCATAATATAATTTTTAACCAATAAATAGGAATTCTCTACCGTAAATATAATAATAGACCTTTTGACAAAAAAAAAATAACTTTCAACCAAAAATAGATAGATTTTCTTATTGGGTTCTCTCAATTCAGTTCGCTTTTAAGTTTACAAAATTCATGAGAATAAGGAATCAAAATCTATCTACTGATAAAAATACATTTTTTAAGGCCAGACATTAACATTTTTGAATTCTGTTGTTAATCTTATTTTCCATCTTTGATAGCTGAGAGAAAATTTAACAAAAAATTTACTACAAATTTTGCATAAGAAAATACGCTACTGTAAGAGAAAAATTTCGTTTGATATTCACGAGATATCATATGAAAAAGTTTTTAATAATACATGCACATCCATTTTAATCGTCCTTTTTCCAAAAAATCCCTTTTTCTTACCTAAAATTAAACTACTGAATCGCTGTGAACCCTGTAATTGATAAAGACTGCCCGATAAACCTTTTTAATATGTATAATATTTTATTTTGTAGGATGGAGGAATATGATATCAAAAGATGATAATAATAAAAATCTTCACCATCTAAAAAGAAAGGTGCATAAACGAGGTGACGAAGATATGAAGAAATGCCGACTAGAAGTTAATCAAGAACCGTCGATTGATGATATGACTGCACATATGGAAAGTTTGTCATCGTATGTAAATGGCGGTATATTGATTTGCAATATTTACGTATATTTATTGCATTAGAGAAAATAATTTCGTATGAATCAGTGAAACAGTTTATACTTTCACTGGAAATATAAACATTTTTCATTATTTCTTTTTACATATATATCTGGTATTGAATTCCCAATATCAGAAAAAAAATTTCAAAATATCTGTAACTTGAATTTTAATTATATAGAAGTTTTCCTTCTCTTTTTCACTTTTGAAACTATCTAAATTCCTCGGAAACTATTTGGACAGAATGAAATAGAAATATATAACAATACAATTTTTTAACTTTGTTCAGTTTATACAAAAAAGTATACAAAAATGAAATTTTGAATTATTTTATCCATGTGTAGAAATGTCAACGGCGATACCACGCTGAAAACACCAGTTCCCGTTAGATCACTGAAGTTAAGCAGTGTTGGGCGCGGTTAGTACTTGGATGGGTGACCGTTCGGGGAATACTGCGTGTTGTTGACCCGTCGTGGGTGTGGTGGACCCACACTGGTAGTATTTATTCACCTAGAAACACTACCCGAATCGGGTAGTGAGGCAATGAACTTTCGAGTTCGAAATGCTAATCAATTTTTTTTTTATGTGTAAACATGTTTACAATTGTTCGAGAAAATCTTATTTCTTATTCTTATATCTTATCTTATTCAGCAAACAAGTAACTAGGATTTGAATTTTTTTAAACAATTTCCCAAAGACTTCTCGCTATTTTGAGATCTTGCAAGAACAATTTAAAAACCATTCTGTCCGTAAGAAGGGAAAAATATTCAATAGTTTTTCGTCTATATTAACTTTGTTCAACAGTGGCCGCCATAAATAGTGTACGTCAAAAAGCTGTTTGTTTGAGATGGTCTCAAAGAATTAAAAAGGGCTTCTAAGGTCTACGTTTAAAAAATTTGGTCAGAATATTTTGAAGGCAGCATTTTTCCTAACATTATTTTTGACAAGTTTTTACATAACAATGTACAAAAATTATTTTTTTTTATTTTCTCAGATTTGAGATTTTTTAATTTTTCCAGGAAAATGAAATAAAAAGTAGGTTTTAAAATTTTGCATCAATGTGGGTTCAAAAATTCACCTTTGTAAATAACTTTTTTGTGATTGTAAAGAGATAGATTAAATAATTCTGGACGTCCTAAGGACGTCTTAAAGACGTCCCTAAGACATCTTATCGTATTTGAATCACTTGTTTCCTCTGTACTTTATTTACGGCAACCACCCATGAGTAAACACAAAATAGTAGAAAAGTTTATTAAAAATGGAATGTAATAGACATATTATAATATATTAACAGGGTGTCTACTGGACCGGCAAATCCGTAAAAATCCGAGAATCCGAGAAAGTAATACTGTGAAGTACCGATCTTAAGTTCTGTTAGTGTTAATTATATCAATTAAAATTTTTTCTCTTGAATAGATTAAAAGCTATCAGAATTATGTATAAAGTGTGCCAAGATGAAGGCATTTTGTCAATTTTTAAAGCAGATATTGTAAGCACAGTCCAAATTCCAATATTTTCTAAAAATTTAAATCAAATCTAATACAATAAACATTTTATAATGTTGGATATATATTAAATTCATTTAATGGAAATTTCAGAATTACTCACTTCATCAATTTTGCGAAAAATATTTCGTTCAGCAAAAACAATATTACAATTTTTTCAATATTTTTGTTTTATCCTGCAACATGCTATACCACGCAAAGAATGTTTTTACAATAAGGGTGATAAGTTGGTGCATTTCTGTAGAAATTTGCCTCTAAGGTAACCTCAAGATCTTTGAACATTTTTCATTATATGAGACTTCATTTAAATTTGAAGAAGACATTTAAATGTATACTATTATTGCAATATCTTCTTACAAAATTTTAAAAATGACTTCATCCTGTCTCATTTTATCAAGAATGTCGATAGCTTTCAACCTATTTGGGAGAAAAAATATAACTTTCATATAATTAACATTAAAAGTTCTTATACAATCGTCGACAAACAGGCGGTGGGTTACACGTGATCGGTAATGTAGTTTCGATTAATACCCTGGCGGACCGAACGAACGGAGCGGATACGCAACAGCGTATCCTTATAGTATCCACATCGTATCCTCTCCGTATCATGCAAGAAAAACTCATTAAAAAAGGAAGATGAACATTTCACTTGTTAAAATTCGGATTCTACGTGAAATTTTGCGTTAAAAGGTTACGAAGTAATCGCAATAGTTTTTCTTGCAACATTAAAAACTTTTAATGAATATAATACTTATCGATGACGTGCGCTGAAGGCGACTTCAAACGCATCGTCATTCAGTAGCAGTTCATAGGCTTTATCCGTCGACGATGCGTTTGAAGTCGCCTTCAGCCCACGTTATCGATAAGTATTATTTTTTTTTTTAAGTTTTTAATGTTGCAAGAAAAACTATTGCGATTACTTCGAGAACTTTTAACGCAAAATTTCACGTAGAATCCGAATTTTAACAAGTGAAATGTTCATCTTCCTTTTTTAATGAGTTTTTCTTGCATGATACGGAGAGGATACGATGTGGATACTATAAGGATACGCTGTAGCGTATCCGCTCCGTTCGTTCGGTCCGACAGGGTACTTATCACTTCAGTCTGTGAATGAGGATAATTCTGGTACATGTGAATAAATCAATGTCAAATTACAAAAAGGCATCTTTCAGTTTGTTTGAGGGGGAAAAATATGGTCTGTAAAAACCTGGGAATATCAAATTGGCTGGCTGATCACTAGACACCCTGAATAACAGAAGACTTAATTCTTTTACAATGTGGACCGCATCTTGCATACCTTTTGTAATATATGTATATCTGAAGTTTGAGTTTAATAATGAAGTTTTCATTCTAAAAAATTTCAACAGAACCAAATCATTCTAATTCGGACAGGCAGCACAAAATTTTGTCTAATCATACAAAAATTTCAATTTCTAGCTTCTGCTATTGATATAAAGAATTCTGATATTCATACCGAAATTTCGGTATGGATAGACACGTCCATTTTTAATAGTTGCTGGTTTTAAAGAATTAATCAATTTTCTTATAAGATTCCCACTTACGAAACGAATGAAACTAGATTTAATACAATACAAATTATATTTACGAAACTTAACCTGAATATTTTGAAAGTAGTATTTTTTCTAACCTTACTCTTGATTAAGATTTGCGTAACAATATAAAAAATATATTCACTTTTAACAAAAATGAAAGTTAGTTTTCGAATGCCATTCAAGAATGGGTTACAAAAGCTTATTTTTTTAACTAATTTATTTCGTAATTTAAAGAGACCGATTAAAAAATATTGGACGTCTTTTGGACGTCCAAAAGACGTCTTTAGGACATCCACGTGAGTTTAAATCTATTAAAGCCTTTTAAAGCTTTATTTAAGACAGCTATCGTTGATTAAACTCGAAATATTAGTGAAGTTTATTAAAAACTCGTAATGGCTAGAATATACTAAAAATCGATATAGTTTTTTAACTTCTGGACTGCATCTTGTATACACGTTGCGATGTTGGTATGCATATCTAAAAACCAAATAGTTTGAAAATCAAGAAGATGAATTAGTTTTAGTATCTTTATTTTCAGCTTACTCCACGGACGAAAGACTCATAACCATAGATCAAACATGGATCAAAATTGATTCAATTTTTAAACTTTTGAAATTGTCCTATTTTCGAAATTTTAATCTGAAATCATTCATTTTCAAGATTCTTGAATTCAAAATAAAATCGTTTAATTTTAAATGCTTTGAATTAGAAATACTACGACTTCAACTTCTTTCTAATGAAATTAGCAAAATGAAAAAATTTTAGTTTGAAAGGTTTAAACTTTGAAAGCTTCTTTTTTTTTTTTTTTATTTAAACGCATCAAATTTGAAATGCTTTTATCCAGAAATGATACTAGTCTCATTCCTTTTCATGCTATCCGAAATATTGTCCTTTTTCAAAAATTTTACTAAATCTGAAATGTTTTGAATTGGAACGTTTTCAATTTCTAGCCTTACTTTTGATCAAAATTTATATAGCGATATAAACAATGTATTCACTTTCAACTGTAATAAAACTTAGGTTTCGAATGTCACTCAACAATGGTTTCTAAAAGTTTATTTTTTTAACTAATTTATTTCATAATTGTGAAAAAACCAAGTAAAAAATATTGGACGTCTTTTGGACGTCCAAAAGACGTTTTTAGGACATCCTTGTGAGTTTAAATATACCAAAGCCTCTTAGTTCTTTATTTAAGACAGCTACCGTTGATTAAATTTGAAATAGTAGTGAAGTTTATTAAAAACTCCATGTAATTGCTAGAATATACTAGAGATAGATTTATTTTTTTCACCTTCTAAGACTGCATCTTGTATACACTCGTTGTGATGTTGGTATGCATATCTAAAAACCAAATAGTTTGAAAATCAAGAAGATGAATTAGTTTTAGTATCTTTATTTTAAGCTTACTCCATGGACGAAAGACTTATAACCATAGATCAAACATTGATCAAAATTGATTCAATTTTCAAACTTTTGAAATTGTCCTATTTTCGAAATTTTAATCTGAAATCATTCATTTTCAAGATTCTTGAATTCAAAATAAAATCGTTTAATTTCAAATGTTTTGAATTAGAAATACTACGACTTCAACTTCTTTCTAATGAAATTATCAAAATACAAAAATTTTAGTTTGAAAGGTTTGAACTTTGAAAGCTTCTATTTTAAAATTTTTCGATTTGAAAGTATCAAATTTGAAACGCTTTTATTCAGAAAGGATACTGGTCTCATACCTTTTCATGCTATCCGAAATATTGTCCTTTTTCAAAAATTTTACTCATTCTGAAATGTTTTGAATTGGAACGTTTTCAATTTCTAGCCTTATTTTTGATTAAGATTTATATAGCTATTATATAAAAAATGTATAATGTATGTTACAAAAGCTTATTTTTTTAACTCATTCATTTCATAATTGTAAAAAAACCGAGTAAAAATATTGGACGTCTTTTGTAAGTCCAAAAGACGTCTTTAGGACATCCTTGTGAGTTTTAATCTACCAAAGCCGTTTAGTGCTTTATTTAAGACAGCTATCGTTAATTAAACTCGAAATAGTAGTGAAGTTCATTAAAAACTCCATGTAATTGCTAGAATATACTAAAGATAGATTTATTTTTTTCACCTTCTAAGACTGCATCTTGTATACACTCGTTGTGATGTTGGTATGCATATCTAAAAATCAAATAGTTTGAAAATCAAGAAGATGAATTAGTTCGCGCTAATTTGTAAATACTTGGAAATGTATAAGTAACAACAGTAGAATATACTTCGTACAATTCGATGCCTCCATTCAATATGAGCCTATCGCTGGCAGCGCCGTGTATGAAACTGTTCACTAGGCTTATATGTATACAGCGCATAGTCTCATACACGGTGCTGCCGCCAGATAGACTCATATTGAATGGAGACGTCGAATTGTGCTAAGTATATAATAGTAATAATTGTATTGCAGAGGTAATGTTCCAGAAGTATTCAGATGCTACGAAAGAACAAAATCTTTTACAATTCAGGAATGGTTCCGAAGGTGTGGTGATCGCATAAAAACCGCTAGAAACAAAACAATGAATGCTGAGGCAGGACATAGGACTAAAGATTTAAGAAATTTACGAGCCAGGGCGGTCTATTAATGTGCTACTTATATGCTATGTATTGCTATATATATGCTATATCTACGTTATTTATTTATTAATAACAAAGTATTATAAACAGAATTTTGTTTCATGTAATAAAGAGATTATTACAGAAAAAAGATGCATGAAATAAAGAAATCACTTCAAAGAAAGTCGTACGTTTTTTTGTTTTTTTCTGATTTTAGGTATTGATAACACGTAACACGGTTTGTCTAAAATGACTTTAATTCAAATGTGTGAACACTGCAATTATTTGTCTTTATTTTTTATCTCGGATGTCTCGTGACTATTTTCCGATTAAAACCAAAATCTTTGCCAGTGCCGTGAGCATTTGCAGTGTTCGCACTTTTGGGTTAAAGTCATTTCAGCGAAACCGTGTGAAGGCTGATTATAAAATTTATAGCAGTATACATTCAAATTAAAGGCGCCTTTAATTTTTTACAATTGAGACCGATATATATATATATTATATATTCCATATAAAATTGTTGTATATAATCTTTTTTATATATTGACAACTTGAAGGCTTTTCAAATCAATATACACAAATTTGCTCATCAAGTAAGTTTAAAGAAAAATCAGTTCGTGAAGCGAGCGGCAAATGCCATACTTAAGATTTTTTAATTTTTTGAAAAATTTCTTATCCTATATGCTTGATCTGAGCCTAATTCGAGTCAATTTTGAGAATTCTTTAGATAATAGAAGTTTAGGATCAAGTCTTGCCTTCTTTAAAACTAAATTTTGCAACATCTTTTGCATGTCAAAAACAAATCCTAAAAGACTTCTCAAAGACAACAACAGGCCTGACATTAGACGTGCAAATGCCATATTAAAGATGACTTTTGGTCTATTATGAGACATCCAAATGGATGTCCATGTCCTTACAGGACGTTCTAAAGACATCTTTAAGATGTCGTGGGGCCCACTGGGTATTTTAAGGTTAGGGAATAAATTTAGTTCCTCCTTTTTAACAAACAAAAGGAATATAATTTTGAATATGGTTAAAGATATAGAGTCAAATATTGGATTAGTTGAAAATATTGAAGATCGTGACTTATTAAGACACAGGATAATTAATACAACAAATAATTTTTTACAGAATAATAAAATTACAGAAGTTGATAGAATTTTAGCACAAAATATTAAGAAAACACAAACATTTATTAAAGCTAATAAACAATTACTAATAATTCATGCAGATAAAAGTAACATTACAGTAATACTAAAAAAGGAATCTTATAATAAAAAAATGCTAGAATTATTAAATGATACCAAAACTTATGAAAAATTAAATGATAACCCAGAAAAAGAATTAAAAAATAAAACATTTAAATTGTTAAATTCTTGGAGAATTAACGGATATTTAGGTAAAGAATTGTTAAGAAAAGATATTTTAGTTCATGATACTAACATTCCTAGAATTTACGGATTACCTAAAGTTCACAAAGATAATTGTCCACTTCGACCTGTAGTTTCATTAATTAACTCACCTACTTATAAAATGGCTAATATTTTTAATAATATTCTTAAAAAAGCACTAATAGTACCAAAATATCATGTAAAAATTCTTTTGAATTAGAAAATAAAATAATTAATAAAACAATTCCATCTGATCATATCATGGTTTTATTAGATGTTTCTTCATTATTAACAAATGTACCACTTGATTTAGTTATTAATAGTATTTTAAGTAGATGGATGCATATAAAAAACTATACAGAATCACCGATTGAAAAATTTGAAGAGGGAATTAAATTTTTAATGGAACAAACAGTATTTAAATTTAATAACAATTTTTACAGACAAATATTTGGAACACCTATGGGTTCTCCTATCTCTCCAACATTAGCTGATTTAGTTATGCAAGATTTAGAATCAAATGTAGTAAAAAATTTAAATTTTTTTGCACACATATTTTAGATATGTTGATGATACGTTCATTATATTACCTCAGGGCCGCATTTGGTACAGGGGCCAGCGGGGCCATGGCCCCAGGGCCTCCACCAATTAGGGGCCCCCACCAATGCGGAAATAATTAAAAATTTTCCATGCACACGCTTCTCAATCGGCTCCTACTTCGATGGCCTTTTTTTTTTTTTTTTTTTTGGAGAAGCCAGTCCCTGGTCATCGCTTAAGGGCCCCCACATTCCAACCGGTCTTGGGGCCCTTACAACCCTAAATGCGGCCCTGTATTACCTAAAGATAAACTAATTTACGTTTTTAATCAATTTAATTCTTATCATCCAAGGCTTAAATTTACACATGAAATTGAAAGTAATAATTCTATTTCGTTCTTAAATATTAAAGTTATAAAAACTGATACAGGTAATATCATCACTGATTGGTTTCCTAAAAATACTTATTGTGGGAGATATTTAAATTTTCTTTCTAACCATCCGATACAAAATAAAATTTCGATAGTAAAAAATCTTATTGATACAGGTTTAAAATTACGAGATAAATCATTTCACAGTTCTAATATAGAATTTATTTAAAAAACTTTATACTTGAATAATTACTCAGTAGAATTTGTTCAAACACATATAAATAATAAAATCAAAACAATTACAGATTCTTTATCCAACCAAAATAATATAAAAATAGTTAGAAATTCAAATTTTAAACCAATAGTATCAATTTCTTATCATGGTAAGTTATCTTTTGAAATTAAAAGAATTTTAAATGATTTTAATATTACAACAAATTTTAGGGCTTCCGTTTTAGGTACCGATCGTGAGAGAACTCTTTTGTGTCAAGTGTTGCGTTTTTTGGCTTTGGTGAAGGGAATCAGCGTGTGTGGGTGCAGAAAGGGCAGTGAGTGCGGAGAGCAGGGGTAAAGGAAGAAGGGTGAGTGAAGGCAAGTGTGCAAAGGGTGGAAATAAGTTGTGAGAAAGGAAAGTTGAAACGTGCAAATTTTGTTTTGAGGTTAGGTATAGAAGGTGGTTGTCGGGGAGGGGGGCAAGAGGTAGGCAGGTGAAGAGAGGGTAGCGTCGTGGAACAGTGGGTAAGGTTGGATACTGGGATGCCGACGGTAAGAAGCCCGCAAACGGGCGCCAGAGGGCAGGGAGAGGAAGAAGCAAGAGCGGACGAGGTTTTGAGCGTGGTTAGTGGGGAGAAGGGAGAATTTGACAGTAGCGATGACGAGACGTTCGAGACACCGACCAGGGAGAGAAGGGGTTCAGGCACGAGCCAGAAACGCGGGAGACCATCAAACCTACAGCGCCTCAACAGGCTAGGTAGAGCGGGCTCGAATAGGAGTCTGGATGAATGGCACAAAAAGGGGAACGTGACTAGCAGTGAAGGGGAAGATAAAAGGAAGAGATAGGAAGGGGAAGATGATCCGGAAAGGGACAAGGATAACAAGAAAATGAAAAGTAAACGAAAAACACCAGACAGAGATTGGGGGGATGGGGGGATGTTTGAGAAGCTAGCGGCCCTCATAAAAGGGTTTAGAGAGGAAACAAGGAAGAGTCTGGAAGATATGAATAGGCAGGGGAAAGAAGTTAGGGGGGAAGTGAGAAAAGTAAGAGAAAAGTGGGAAGAGTGGGATAAACTCTGGAAAGAGGAGAAAGACAAGGTATGGGGTAAACTAGAGGCCACAGAGAATAGACAGAGAGAGATTGACGAACAGACAAATAGGGAGATAAAACAACTGGAAGAACGGGTAAGCAAATTAGAAGTTAGGAATGAGCATATGGGGAAGGGAACAGAAAGTGCGGAAAAAGTAGAAGGGAGTGATAACGTGCAAAATGACAATGAAAGAATGAAGAAGAGACTGAGTGAGATCGAAAGAAGATTGGAAGGGGAAGAAAGGGCGAAGAGAAAAAATAACATAGTAGTCAAGGGATTGAAAATAGAGAGTGAAACAGGGGAAATTGAAATCAAAAATCTGCTGAGAGATATTGGAATTCGGGTAAGGGTAGAAGGAGTTAAGAGATTAGGAATGACGAAGGAAGGAAAAGAAGGAATGTTTGTAGTAAAAGTAGGGAGTGAGGAGGAGAAAAAGAAAATTATGGAGAACAAAAAATTATTGAAAGGAAGAAGGGAGAGAATTGAAGAGGATTTGACTTGGAGGGAGAGGAAAAGGAGATGGCAAATAGAACAGAGAGCATGGATAGAGAGGAAAAAGGGATGCATGGTATGGATAGGGCGAGACAGACTATGGATAAATGGGGAGGAGTGGGTCTGGGACGAGGAAGTAGAAGAAATAAGGAAAAAGGGAAAAAGGATTGAGAAAGATAGAAGAAAGGAAGATTCAAAAGAGGCTAGAGAGCAAACAGGGGGGTTTCCAAAAAGCAAGGCGGAAGAAAAGTAAGGAGGATAGAGGAGGGAAGGGAGGAGAAAAAAGTGAAAATAGCTTTCTGGAATGTGTCAGGCTTGAAGAACAAGAATGAAGGTTTCTGGCGGGAGTTAGAAAAGTGGGACGTGATTATGATGAGTGAAACCTGGGCGGATGAGAAGGATTGGAAGGGGATGAAAAGGTTGTTACCTAAAGGGTATGTGTGGACAATGCAAGAGGCAAGGAAGGAACACGTTAAAGGTAGAGGAATGGGCGGCATGGTATCAGGGGTGAGAAAAGAATGGGCAGTAAAAGGTAAAATAGAGCAGGACAGAGAAGAAAAGGAGGGAACAATGGTAAGAAGGATTATAATAGGGAAAGTCAAAATAGCGGTGGTTTGTGTATATAGAAGAAGAGGGGAAGAGGAAGGTTGGAGAGTAATAAGGAGGTGGATGGAGGAAAAGAAGGAAGAATTGGTTTTGATAGGAGGTGACTTAAATGCCTGGACTGGCGAGCAAGGGGGAGGGATTTGGGATGAAGAAAAGGAGGCATATATGAGGAGCTCCAAACATAGGGAGATAGACCGGGAGGGGAGGAAGTTACTAGACATAATAGGAGAAACCGGATGGTTTATATGTAATGGCAACATGAAAGGAGATGAGAAAGGAGAGATTACATTTATAGGTAAGGGAGAAACAATCATAGACTACATCTTGGCAGAAGAAAGAATGAGTAATATGATATGCAGTATGAATGTAGGGAATGAGATAGGGTCAGAACACTTCCCAGTAATAGCTACACTGAAAGGTGGCGTCCATAAGCGTGGCAGAGGGAGAAAGGAAAGAGGGGGGGAAAGGGACACGAAAATGGGAGTCTGGGGGGTAGATAAATTAAAAGTGTTTGAACAGAAGATGGAAAAGGAGAATATTAGATATGAAAAGGAGGAGGGGGTAGACTCGTTAATTAAAAGGTTGAAAGGGTCGATTGAGAAGGTGAAGAATGAGATAGGTACAAAAGAAGGAAGAGAAGAGGGAAAGAGAGGATGGTGGGACGAGGAATGCAGGGAGAGTAAGGAGAGAATGAAAGAGTCTGTAAAAAAGTGGAGGAAAGGAGAAATAGAGAAGGCGGAGTACAACAGGAGAAAAAGAGAACATGAGAAGATGCTGGAAGGGAAAAAGCAAAGGGGAAAGGAGAAATACAAGGAAGAAGTAGAAAAAGCAATCAAAGAAGGTAGGGTCTGGGATGTGATAAACAGGGAAAGAGGAGGAAGGAAGGGCGTGAATGAAGAAATAGAAATGGAGGAATGGACGGATTATTTTAAGGGTCTGTTAGGGGGAGAACAAAATAAGATCAAAGGGGAAAATAGAAAGACAGTCCAGGGAGAAACGGAGGAAGCGAACGAAATAACAAGAGAAGAAGTAAATGAGGCGATAGATAGACTGAAAAGAAACAAGGCCACAGGAGAGGATGGTATGGAGAACGAAGCGATAAAGTATGGAGGAGAAGGGATTAGGGAAGTGATGTGGAGGATATGCAACAAGGTCTGGAAAGGAGAAGGGTGGCCGGAGGAGTGGATGACAGGGCTGGTAGTACCGCTTGTTAAGAAAGGGGAGGGTAAGAAGGTAGACGAGTACAGAGGGATCACTCTCATGCAAGGGGGCTATAAAATATACACAGAAATTCTAAGAAAAAGGTTAGAGAATCAGATAGAAGAGAAGCAAAGTATCCCACACAACCAGACGGGATTTAGAAAAGGGATGGGGATAATAGACAACATTTACGTACTCAACTACTTGGTTAACAGAAACTTAGGGAGAAAAAGAGGGAAATTAGTCGCTTTGTTTGTAGATTTTAAAGCAGCTTTTGACTCAGTGAATAGAAAAGTGCTATGGCAGGCAATGAAAGAGAGGGGAATAGAAGAAGGGCTGGTGGAGAGGATCAAGGAAATTTTTACTGAAACCAGGATTAGGGTGAAGATACGCGGGGAAAAAGGGGAGGTTTTCTGGACAGGAAGAGGTCTAAGGCAAGGGTGCCCGTTGAGTCCACTACTTTTTAATTTGATGCTGGCAGACCTAGAGGAGAAGCTAAAGGAGAAAGGGAAAGGGGGGACGATCCTGGGTAATAGCAAACTATACTCCCTAGCATACGCGGACGACGTAGTTCTAATAGCAGACGATGAGAAGGGGATGAACCTAATGATAAGAATTTTCGAAGAATACGTGGGAACAAAAGAACTGACGGTGAACGTAGGGAAGACCAAGGTGATGTGCTTCAGAAATAAAAAGACCAAAATAGGTTACGTTTGGAAGATGAACGGACAAACAGTGGAAATTGTGGAGGAGTTCTGTTACCTAGGTTTTTGGTTTGAGTCAGGAGGGGGAAACGATTTGCAGGTGAGGAAAAGAATCGAAAGTGCGAGTAAAGTAATGGGCCAAGTATGGGGTATAGGAAAGAGAAGGTTCAAGGACGATTGGAGAATGAGGGTTTGGTTGTTTGATGCGTTGGTTTGGGCGGTGTTGTGTTATGGAGTGGAGGTTTGGGGATGGAAGGAACATAGGAAAGTGGAAAGCATACATGAGAGATTTCTGAGATGGGTAATGGGGGTCAGTTGGAGTTGTCCAGGATACATGATAAGGGAAGAACTAGGAAGGGAAAAAATGGTAACTAGACAAATTAAGAGAGCCTGGAGGTTTGAAGAGAAACTGAAAAGGGGGGAGGGGAGCAGGATAGCACAAGTATGCTTGGACGAAGTTCGGAACAAGGAGACGAGAGGAAATTTGGGAAACTCGAAATGGGAGGAAGAAAGGACAAAAATGAGGAATGTTTGTGATATGCAGGAAGGGGTTCTGGATTGGCAGAACATAGAATTAGAGCTATTAGTAAGACAAGGAGAAGAGAGATGGAGAAAGATTATGGATTCGAAGTACAATAGATGGTATATGATGGTCAAAGGGTTGACGGAACCAGAATATTTGCAAAAGATGAAAAAGGAAGACAAATGGAATAGGGTGGTACGGTTTAGAATGGGGGAAGGAGTGAGATCTTGTAGATATTGGATGGATGAAGAGGATAATTTGTGCAGAGTATGTGGATACGAGGTGGAGTCATGGGCACATGTGTTAGAGAGGTGTACAGGAGAGGAAGATGGACAGTTGAGTGTGGATGAGTGTGTGAGATGGATCTTGGATGGTAATGGACAGGGAGTGATGTGGATGAAAAAGCTGGAAGAAATAAGAGAAAGCAAGGGAACAGGGCAGAGCCAAACGGGTAATCCTCTGTGAAGGAAAGTCACTAGAAAAATGGTAAATTTTAAATCGTTGAAAATGCAATTGATGGTAAGAGAAAACGGAAGCCCTGGAAGGTCGCTCATACTTAGATTTGTAGAAAGTTAAGAATAATAGTATTAATATGACTGTTATCATGTAAGGCGAAGATTTAGAATATAAGCAGCGAATAAGTTAGACTAAGGATGAAATGTAAAGATATGTACAGGGAGCGGAGGCCCTCAAACCCGTAAAAGGGAGAGATTAAATATACATACATACATACATACAACAAATTTTAGAATTGACTCTAAACTTGATAAATTCATAAAATTAGGAAAAGATTTATTAGATAATTTGCAACTTACTGATGTAGTATATAAAACTCAATTTTTGAATTGTGAAAAATGTTATGTGGGTCAAACTAGTAGATTACTTGCTACGATATAAAAGAACATCATGACAATTTTAGACAAAATCCTAAAAACCATAAAGTCATAGCAAAACATCAGGTTGAAACTGGACATTTGATTAACCTTCGCGCGCTCGCGCCAAGTGAAATCACACCAGCGCTCGCAAGGCGGCAGTTTGGCCGCCCTTAGTTTTTGGAGTGTTTTTTCCATTTCACTATTTGTTTTTTTTTATTTATCAAGGGAAAGTAAGTGCAGGAACATCTCGCAGATGATTCAACATAATAAATATATTTGAAAACTGCGTTACAAGCATAAAAATAAAAATTAAAAAAAATTAAAAAATAAAAATTTAATCTGACGTCTTATTATCTAGAGTGAGCATACTTAGAGTGGGAACCGTCCAGTGACCTAATTTTTTAAATGGTGAGCATTTTTCTAAAAAGGCGGCCAATTTGCCGCCCACGCGAGCGCTCGAAGGATAATGTAACGTGATAATATTATACGGGCAGAAAACTGTTATGCCGTTTCCGGCAGGGAATTTTTTTGCCGATACCGGCAGCGACATTTTTTGCCGGTACTGACAGTCTTTCCACTCCCGTGGGAATTATACGTGAAATATTTACTGACATTTCTGGTGTCAAAAAAATAACGCTGTTGCTCGCCAGGCGGCAATTCGGTCGCTCGTGATGAAATTCTTGGATGCACTCAACTTTGCAACTGATCAGGTGTCAGGCAGAGCGGACGGGCGAAGTGATCTGAGAGCTATCTGACGTCTTATTACCTAGAAGGAGAATACCTGGCGGGGGAACCGTCCAATAGCCTGATTTTTCAAATGGCAAGCATTTTTCGAAAAAGGCGGCCAATTTGCCGCCCACGCGAGCGCGCGAAGGTTAATTGGGATAATGTTATTGTTTTACATCATGAACCTAATGAATTTAAAAGATTAATAGCAGAAATGTTTTTTATAAAGAAAAACAGCAATAATTGTTTGAATATAATTTCAGATCTTAATAATTATAGTCCAATATATAGTATAATTTTGGATTCTCTAATTTAAAAAATTGAAATTCTTTTAAAATTCTAAATTTATGAATTTTTTAAAATAAAAATTTGTTTATCACAATATATGTTTATACATTCAACTAATTAGTAATAGTAATAATTTAAATTTCAAAACGATGTATAAGGCGGTCAATTAATGTTTAAATTTATAACTCTTTCAATTTTTAATATTGTCATTAGATTTACATAGAAACTATAGTACCTTATGTTATAAATCGTTGATACGTCATTGCTAATTTCCATCCTTGTTAAGAATTCTCTTTCTCAATTTTCTCTTTGCGAAAATGGAGCAGAAAAGTTGGGGAGTCTCTAACTTTTTAAAACAAATTTAGTTTTTTACAAAGAATTAAACAAAATTTCATGGAAAAAATGAAGCTCCACAAGGTAAATTTTTCAATTCAAAATTTCTAACCTAAAAAAAAAAATTTTTTTTCATTCAAATGATATTTATAATAACTAATATTACTTCATATTTTTAGTGATAAGATAAGGAAGAGGATTTTATAATAATTGACGAACTTTGAAATTTAATTTACGTCCTAAAGAGGAAAACGTCTCATGTTTTCGAAACGTTGGCAGAAATAAAGGATTTTTAACATCTAAATCTACTTTTGGTCTGAAGTATGTCAATTTTCTACCATATACATGTATTTTTTTTTATAAACGTATATTACTCAGACAAACAACATCGCTTTAACATACTTACAATTTTGTTAAGTATCAACAAAAATATTATATTCTATCGGATTTCATTGATGTAACACCTATTTGAAATTCCAAAAAAGTAGCATCTAAATCGCGCGCTACGCGTGCGTCTAGTTTTATGGTTCGATAAAGACTGAATGAGATTGAAAGAAGATTGGAAGAAGGGAAAGAAGGGAAAGAATTGAATAGGATTCGACATGGATGGAGAGGTAAAGGAGATGGCAAATAGAGCAGACCGCATAAATTGAGAGGAAAAAGGGGCGCATGGTATGGATAGGGAGAGACAGATTATGGATAAATGGGGAGGAATGGTTTTGGGACGAAGAATTAGAAGAAATAAGGCAAATATGAAAAACAGTTGAGAAAGGTAGAAAAAAGGAAGAGGCAAAAGATTTTAGAGATCAAACAGAGGAGTTTTCAAACGGCACGGCGGAAGAAAATTGAGGAGGATAGGTGAGGGAAGGGAAGAATAAGAATGAAGGATTTTGGAGGGAGTTGAAAAAGTGGGATGTGATTATGATGAGTGAAACCTGGGCTAGGTGGCATGGTCTCTGGAGTGAGAAAAGAATTGGCAGTAAAAGGGGGAACAGAGGAGGACAGGGAGGAGAAGGATGTCACAATGGTAAGAAGTATTACGATCGAAAAAGTCAAAATAGCGGTGGTTTGTATATATAGAAGAAGAGAGGATGAAGAAGGTTGGAGAGAAACAAGGAGATGGATGGAGGAAAAGAAGGAAGAATTAGTTTTGATAGGAGGTAACTTGAATGCCTGGACTAGTGAGCAAGGGGGAGAGATTTGGGATGAAGAAAAGGAGGCCTATATAAGGAGCTCCAAACATAGGGAGACAGACCGGAAGAGGAGATGGTCACCAGACGTAATAGGAGAAACAGGATGGTTTATATGTAATGGCAATATGAAAGGAGATGAGAAAGGAGAGATATCACATTTATTGGTTCGGGAGAAACAGTGATAGACTACATTCTGGTGGAAGAAAGAATGAGGAATATGATAGGCAGTATGAAGGTGGGGAATGACATAGGTTCCGAGCACTTCCCGGTAATAGCTTCACTGATAGGTGGCGTCCATAAGCGCGGCAGAGGGAGAAAGGAATACGAAAATGGGAGTCTGGGGGGTAGAGAAATTAAAAGAGTTTCAGCAAAAAATGGAAAAGGAGAATATTAGTTATGAATAAGAGGAGGGGGTAGACTCGTTAAATTAAATTTTGAAAGGGTCGATTGAGAAGATAAGGGATGAGATAGGTACAAAAAAAGGAAGAGAGGAGAGAAAGATAGGCTGGTGGGACGAGGAATTCAGGGAGAGTAAAGATAGGATCAAAGATTGTGTAAGGAAATGAAGGAAAGGAGAAATTGAGGAGGCGGAGTACAACAGGAAAGAAAGAGAACATGAGAGGATGCTGGAAAGGAAAAGGCAAAGGGGAAAGGAGAAATACAAGGAAGAAGTAAAAAAAGCAATCAAAGAAGGTAGGGTCTGGGGTGTGATAAATAGGGAAAGAGGAGGAAAGAATTACGTGAATGAAGAAATAGAAATGGGTGAGCGGACGGATTATTTTGAGGTTCTGTTAGGGGTAGAACAAAATAGGATAAAAGGGAAGAATAGAAGGATAATCCAGGGAGAAATGGAGGAAGGGAACGAAATAACAAGAGAAGGAATGGATGAGGCAATAAGTAGACTAAAAAGAAATAAGGCTATAGGAGAGGAATGTATGGAGAACGAAGCGATGAAGTATGGAGGAGAAGGGGTTAGGGAGTGGATGTGGAAGATTTGCAACAAGGTCTGGAGAGGAGAAGGCTGGCCGGAGGAGTTGATGACGGGGATGATGTACCGCTTGTCAAGAAAGGGGAGGGCAAGAAGGTAGAGGAGTGCAGAGAGATCACTCTCATGCCAGTGGGTTATAGAATATATGCAGAAATTCTAAGAAAAAGGTTCGAGAGTCAGATAGAAGAGAAACAAAGTATCCCACTCAATCAGGCGGGATTTAGAAAAGGGATGGGGACAATGGATAACATTTACGTACTTAACTACTTGGTTAACAGAAACGTAGGGAGAAAGAGAGGGAAATTAGTCGCCTTGTTCGTAGATTTTAAAGCAGCTTTTGGCTCTGTAAATAGAAAAATGCTATGGAAGGCAATGAAAGAAAGGGGAATAGAGGAAGGTTTGGTGGAGAGGATATAGGAAATTTTGACTGAAACGAGGATTAGGGTGAAGATAGGGAGAAAAAGGGAGAGGTATTCTGGACGGGAAGCGGTCTAAGACAAGGGTGCCCGTTGAGTCCGCTACTTTGCAATATGCTGCTGGCAGACTTAGAGGAGAAGCTAAAGGAGAAAGGGAAAGGAGGAATGACTTTGGGTAATAGCAAACTATACTCTCTAGCATACGCGGACAAAGTAGTTCTTTTAGCACATGATTAAAAGGGGATGAACCTAATTATGAGAATTTTCAAAGAGTATGTGGGAGCAAAAGAGTTGACGGTGAACGTGGAGAAGACCAAGCTGATGTGCTACAGAAGAAGAAAGGCCAAAATAGATTACGTTTGGAAGATGAACGAACAAATAGTGGAAATTGTGTAGAAGTTCTGTTACCTAGGTTTTTGGTTTGAGCCAGGAGGGGGAAACGAGGTGCACGCGAGGAAAAGAATCGAATGTCCGAGTAAAGTCATGGGCCAAGTATGGGGTATAGGAAAGAGAAGGTTTAATGACGATTGAAGGATGAGGGTTTGGTTGTTTGATGCGTTGGTTTGGGTGGTGTTGTGTTATGGAGTGGAGGTCTGAGGATGGAAGGAACATAGGAAAGTGGAAAGCATGCATGATAGACTTCTGAGATGGGTCTCTGTTGGTTAGTTGGATTTGCCTAGGAGACATGTTAAATGAAGAATTAGAGAGGGAAAAAATGGTAACTAGATAAATCAAGAGAGCCTGGAGGTTTGAAGAGAAGATAAAAAGGGGAGAGGGGTCCTTAAAATTGAAATTGTCCGCAACTTAGGTTTTAAAAGTTTTAACCACTTCTAGAGTAGTTTTCGTTTCAATCACAAAAAATAGCATTGAAAATGAAAAATGGAATTTTTTGAAAAAACCACACAAGAGCCAATGTTCCGTATAATTCATGAGGGTATTCTCTATTGCGTTTGTATCATATTACTGTGCTGCGTGAGTGTTATTTGTTATCGCTTGCGTCCGCACAGGTATATATAGGTATACCTTGCCCTTTCTACCCTGTTATCTTGTCTCCTCACCGGAAAGATTGAGGTGGTCAGGGTCAGTGTTGAACGTTTTGAAGTTCACGTCGGTACTCCTTACTCGTTTTCTTCAAATTAATTGTGTGAGCTTTATGTAGCCTTTGCTAGAAGGCAAAAACTTTGACACTTTTTAAAATAAATTATGTTTCTGGTGCTCAACAAATAATGTATATATGTTTGTGCATACCTACATACATTATTATTTTTCACGTTATTTTTTAATAGGACGCGTAGTACAGTGCCTCTATACAAATATCTTGTATTGCGGATGATCGACTGAAATTTTTAAATTACTATCATTGTAATAATTGGCTAATATGCTTTCTCACATCCACATGTTAGTTTATTAATACACATCAAATTTTAAAATTGGAAAACAATACTCTAGACACTATCGCAATACAAAAAGTTCTTGCGACCATTCTGGAATTTATTCTTATTCGTAAAATTAATTTAAATTATACGCATTGTATAAAAATATTTGGTGAAATTCATTAATCAAGTTCTGAACTTTATTGTGTGAAATTATCTTTGATCTATATACGTTTGATGTGTGCGAACTATTCGTATATTGAAGGATATGGTTAACATTTTTGTTATACTTGGTGTTACGTCCTGCGACGTAACGGTAATTATAAATTATAATTATAATATAAACCTAATTATAAAATACAAATTTGCCTTGTATTGATCCAATAGTAAAGATTTTAACGAATAGCACAGTCGCATGCGTCTTCACCCTAAAAACCTTATCATTCATGAGTTTTCCAGTCTCCCCTCATCACGTTAAGTTAAAAAGAAAAACCCAAAATGGCGACTAATCAATTTAACTACAAATGGCGTACGAATTTGCCAGCCTCATCGATCTGTAGGATCCGCATGGAACCTGTGCCATATATAAACCCTACCGAAATTAACAAGTTCAGTTGTTTTTTGTCATCCGCTGGAGGCTCTGTCCGATTTATAATCTATTTAGTAGAGTTGTTTTCCGTTATCCGCAATAGACTATGTCCGATCTGTAATCCACTCAAGTATAAAGTTTTTCTGTAATCCGCCGTAGGCTTTGCCCGATCTGTAATTTGTCGAATTACGCAATTACTGCACGTAATAAATCTCATACCACAATAAATTTGTTAAAATTATAACTGGGTCGGAGCTCGAGAAATAGAAAATAGTCAATATTTTGAAAACCTTTTTAGTGCAAATTCCACTGCATTTTTCGCGGATAAAACTTTATATCCAGATCAAAATCTAGAAAGAACTTTGTATAAAGAATGGTCAGTACCATCTCACCAGCCGATTTTAGAGGAACCAACATTTAAAACCCAATTAATAAGTAAGCCAAACTCGAACTTTGACACAGTCCCCTTCGACTCAGCGATCTTACCTGCGGCAAAGGCAGGACCAGGTACCTCGCAGTCAGGAGTAAACGCTACCGTTACTCATCTAAAAGGTACGGTACCAATAGATTGTAAACAAGAATTAGTTTCAAATAGGAAAAACCAAAAACGCAATATTATCGCAAATTTTCCCATAGAAAAAAATCGAAGAGACAAAACAAGTCAATTTGACGAACCCTTTTCTCACATTTGATTAACCCCAGACTTCACAACCGGAAATATTAAGTCCAGGTGGGCATTTGAACACATCTGTGTCACAAAACCTGCCACCCACTAATACTAACGCGGATATACCTGCAGCAGCAAGCCCACAAGACCCACTCAATTTCGATCAACCAGAAAATACCAATATGTCTCTTCCAAATAATCAGCAGGATAGTTTGCGGGACGCCCTCGAAATCGTTCCTTATTTTAATGGTTCGTCGGAAACACCTCTTGCTTTTTTCATAGAAGCATGTAGAGAAGCGAAACAGATGCTCCCTACAAATGCAGAAGGTATTTTGACAACTGACAACCAACAAATTTTCACAAAAAAGTATAGATATCCACCAGCTCATAAAGAAGAAATTACACAACAGGTCAATGAACTCCTCGAAGGTGAAATAGTGAGACTGTCAGAATCCCCTTATAATACACCCGTTTGTATAGTACCTAAGAAAAACGGAAAGAAAAGAATGGTACTAGATTTCAGAAAACTTAACGAAAAAACTATCTGTGATTCTTACCCCTTGCCCAACATAATAGATATATTAGATCAATTAGGGTCTGCACAATACTTTTCAGTGTTTCATCTCACATCAGGATTTCATCAGTTAAGAATGAATCCCGAGGATTCTCATAAAACGGCTTTCTCCACACCATTTGGACATTATGAGTTCAATCGGATGCCCTTCGGACTAAAAAATGCACTTTCAACTTTCCAGAGTTTAATGGATCTTGTATTAATTGTAATATATTTAGGTCACATCATCGACGGGGACCATCGACGTATAGAAATGGACCGATAACCCTGTGGGAAGCACTGAAATTGGCTTTCGAGAGAGAGAAAATATTTGAGGGGTGAAACTGTCTCTTTCTATTCCAGGACTGTGTCAAGTGAAACGGATGCCTCTTTCTCTAGGCAAATTCATTGCAGAACACCAGGCCTCCATTCTTTTCTCATATTTTAATGGGAACCTAACGATAAAATAACGTTGAAATGCAATTAAAAATATTTCTATAATATAAAAAACAAAAATTTGTGTTACATAGGTACAATATTTTCATATTTTGAGGTTCAGTTTTTGTTGATACATTTTTTATTTTACTATTGAATAACTTTACTTACGTATGAAAGCATATACTTGAATAAACATCTCTCTAATGCCCACAAACTGCACAGGCTGCCACCATTTTAAATATTTATACACATTGACTTATAATGAAAAAAACTGTGACAGCCAAATTGTAAACAAAACACATAGTGGGGCATTCGCGATACAAAGCACGGTCCTGAACTTCGTCAAGCTCCACCCATCGAAAATACTCTCGACCAATTAGCTTTATCGAGAAAGAGACAGTTTCACCCCTCAAATGTTTTCTCTCTCTCTCAAGCCAATTTCAGTGCTTCCCACAGGGTTATCGGTCCATTTCTATATGTGGATGACGGGGACGGTGTACGTTCAGACCCTAAAAAACTAGAAGCAGTTAAAAATTTGCCAATCCTTAAAAATGAGAAAAATGTCAAATAATTTTTAGGGTTAGCTGGATATTATCATCGATCCATTGATGGATTTTCTAAAATTTCAAGCCCTATAACTCAACTTTTAAAAAAAGACACCACTTTCAAATGGACTGAAAAACAACAACGTGCATTTGACACACTCAAGGAGAAACTTTGCGAAGAACCAGTTTTACAATGGCCAGATTTTTCTTGGCCATTTATGCTAACAACGGACGCATCTGTCTATGCAATAGGAGGAATTTTGTCACGGGGAAAAATCGGTGAGGATAAACCTATATCTTACGCTTCGCGAGCACTGAATGACAATGAGAGAAAAATTGACACATATGAAAAAGTAGCATTAGCAATTGTTTATTGCGTACAATATTTTTTTCACTACCTTTATGGACGCAAATTTACTTCGGTTACCGATCATAAACCCCTAGTTTGGTTTCAAAATTCAAAGGACCCATTTTCACGCGTCACAAGATGGAGGTTAAAATCAGCAGAATACAATTTTGATGTAGTATATGGGTGATTCTCCACATACAGGGCACTTTTCTGTCTCGGATCTCTAGTAGCTAAACTAAGTAGTGTTTCTTCATGAAACTTGTCTAACTTCTTCATTTTAGGATGATGCAAGACCTCCGTAAAGAAAAATCAAATCACATCATCGTATGTCTTAGCAAAATGCCTCCAAATACTCGAAAAATGCCTTTTTGGAATGTCTCTACGTACACGGCGCCAAGTTTAGAGACGTGTATTTAATACATAGTGAATTATCTTTGAAATTATAATTGATAGTTCGAAAGCTTGACTCAAAAGCTATCAAAGTCATAAAAAATATTTTAATTTGTTTGATATATTAGAAGAGAAAATTTAATTATACACGTGTCTCCCTAATTGTATTCGATGGTTACGGTAAACGAATCTCCCATACCTTTCATCAACTTTTGATTATTTTTAAACTCTTATCTTCTCACAATATCTCGAGCAAACGTCACTCTACTTATTCGTCAAACCTTCATAACAAAAAAGAAAGAACTTTTTTTGCAAAGTGAAAAAATGTATCCGAAAATGTAGCGTATTTTTATTGGTATCGGATACCGTACCTGATAAGAACTTTCATATTTCGTAATAAATATCAATGAAAAGATGACAATTCCGTGTAGCAAATAATAAAGGAGTTTTTGTCAGGAGGATTTATTAATTACTTTTGTTTTCAAAGCTTAAAAAGTAATTTTGTATGGTTTTCGGTTACCGTAACGTCGGATACCATAACCTGTTTTTCGCTGTCAGGGACAAATGGAGCTAATCGAACCCCTCTTCCAAATGATTTTATTGAAAATTAACGTAAATCGAGAATTAGAATATTTGTACCTACAAGTACTGCACACAAAAAATAAAGCGATTAGAGGGTTAATAAATGTAAGAGAAATGTAAGCAAAATCTAATCTGAAAAAAAATTTCAAATCTGAAAAAATATAAAATTTTGGAAAAACTTTGAATTTTTTAAAGAAAACTATTTTTCCCTGCCATTTTATGTTCAATGTGTGAATATTTTACAGCATTGTTTCACTTTACATACAATCACAGTAAATCACTCGCGAAATCAAAAATTTAAAACGTGTTCATGTGCTTCAGGTCCTCCACGTGAGAAATAAGCGTGAATAATTTATAGGGCCCCTTTCTTAAAGGCCAATGAATCTAACCATTATGAAAAAAAAAATTTTGAAAACATTTTTCCAAAAAAAGTTGCCCTTGCCAAAAGTTCCCTGTCTGTGGAGAATCAACCATATAAGGCAGGTAAGGCTAATGTCAATGCAGATGCCTTATCTAGGAATCCAGTGAACGAATATGAAAAAGTAAAAAATACTAAACTAAAAATAGTAAAGGATGATACGAAAGATCATTCAGAAAAAAATAATGAAGTAAAGGACCTTCACTGTTATGAAGAAATAGATTATAATTATACTCTAAATAAGGAGAGTGAAGAAAAGAAACATGATGAATTAAATGATATAAAAAAACTGATTTTAACTATATGTGAGAATTAAGGTATTAATTAAAATATTCGAGCAGAGAAAGCAAATTGGAATGCTGTGCAGACTAGAAGTCAGTTAAGAAAAGAAACTAAAGTTGATCAAAAAGAAGAAAACAGAAAACGAGGCAGACCGTGAAAAATTCCAGAAGCGGAAATTGAGCTCAAGGAAGAAAAATTAAGAAGAAAGGTAACTGAAATAGATAAGGAATCTCATCGAAAACGAAAACTCTCAGAGTCCGAGGAAGACTCTGATTCCGATCCAGAATACATTTTAGAACAGAAGCGGAAGCAAAGAAAAAGGAAATATTCTAAGAAGGATTATGTTAATCAATTAAAAAAGAAGGTAAATAATTATTCAGATCCATTTTCTAACACATCAAGCGAAGAACAGGGACATGAGAATATCGAAGAAAATAATAATAATCAAGAACAACATTTAGATGAAGAAGAATTAGAAAAATCAGGAAATGTAAAAGAAGAGGATTTTCTAGAAAAACGCCCTCCCCCCGAACCACCCCCTGATCAACCCACGACATCCAGATTAGCGAATCTACCGATAAAAAATATAATAGAGTTCCGCGACCAATTAGCCATGAGAAAAGATAATTATGCATATTTTCTTACCACAGACGGAAAACCTCGAGATAACGGTTCTGAACTTTTAGCAATAAGTGGAGGACTACCCAATTTTAGAAATTTACAAAAAGGATTAGCAAGAGGAATTCGCAAAGATCAACAATATCACATATCATTACCTATTGAATCTGAAAATAAAAACAACTTAACCGCAACTATTGAAAGTATTAAATTGGCAATTTATTCCTTTCACTTTATCGTAGAAAAATTACAATTAAAATCGATCAGTTTAGCAAGAACTAAATATTATAATAATGTACCATAGGATGAAGTACTAGCCACATTAAAAATTGCATTCCTGGATTCTAAAACAAAAATTATAATTTCTTTAGGGATTACGCAATGTCCCACTAAGGAACAACGAAATCAATTAATGGAAGAAGCACACTCATCAGTAGTTGGAGGAAACAAAGGTGTAACGAAAACTTACAATAGGATTAGGCAACGATATTACTGGGAAAATATGGGATTAGATATTCAAAAATATATTCAAGCTTGTTTACAATGTCAACTAAAGAAACTCGTCAGAGTCAAAACCAAAAATCCAATGATAATTACCGATACACCGGGAACCGCTTTCGAAAAAATTAGTATGGATATTGTGGGTAAATTACCAAAAACCAAATCGGAAAACGAATACATATTAACAATACAGGATAATTCTAAAAAATATTCTTTAGGTATCCCATTTTCAAATCATCAGGCTGGCACGGTAGCTGATGCTTTCATCAAAAAGTTTATCTGCATTTACGGTTCACCAAAAGCAGTATTAACAAATCGAGGCACGGAATTCTCAAGTAACCTTATGAAAAACATGGCTAAACGATTCAGAATCAAGCAATTTGAAACTACAGCATTTCATCCGCAATCCAACGGATCACTTGACAGATCACATCTTGTCTTAAAAGAATATTTAAAATCATTTATAGATAAAAATGAACAATGGGATGAATGGATTGTGTTAGCTATGTTCTCACATAACACAAGTGTACATGAAGGAACTAAATGTACACCCTATGAACTAGTTTTTGGAAAATTAGCTCGTCTATCATCTATGACCCCCTTCCTGAATACGAAAAATTAGACACATATGATGATGACATGACTAAATTAATAACAAAATTGCATGAAATGCGGGAAGTAGCGAAATGCAACCTAATTGGAGCAAAAGAAAAATCGAAAGAATACTACGATAGGAAACGTAATCCACAAGACTTCAAGGTTGGAGACAGCGTTTTTCTTCTAAAAGGAGGAGATTTGAAAAAATTAGAAAATCAATACTCAGAACCGCATGAATTAAAACAAATTTTGGGCAAAGGAAACATCGAAAAAATGATAAAAAATAAGCCCAAGGTCATCCATGTTAATAGACTTCGAATTTCACACATACCGCACTATAATAAAATTTAATATTCAATAAAAATATGAACTCTTCCAAACTTAAGCAACAAAGAAGAGGAAGAAGACAAATAATTATATTTTTGTAAGAAATACTTTAACTCTACAGACTGTGTACCAAAATGGAAACAAAACATCGTCAGAAAATAGACTTCAGATCTCTCATATTGATATTCAAGAACAAATAAAAAATAAGAAAAACAAACAAAACATATGTAATAACCATATTTATAACCTGGTTCCCGTAATACAAACTAACGAGAATTTATGACGCATCAACTAGATAGGTGGAAAGGGAAGAGGTGGAAAAATGGCAATTGCCGAAAAGACTAGGCAGAAGCTCGAGGGAGGCCTCAGGGTTCGCTAATTACACGCAACACGGCGAACCGGAAGAGAGAGAAAACTGTCTTAGAGAGTTGAAAGTGATTTCTGAGTTTGGTGAACATTTCTGGATACCGAAGACTCGATAGACCTTTTATGTGGGGACGCCTACATAATTGGAAGCAAAGGATTTTATCAATTATCTACCAGGAACGCTGAGGACAAGGAAGATTACAAGCCACATTGAACCCAGAAATTGAGCGATAAGTAGACAAAGATATTTTATTTCAAATTGGACTTGAGAATTGGTTGTACGTAATGTTTAAAGGTGTGAATGATTCATTTAGTAGGCACTTTCGACGAGGCGAATAACTATATAGAATCTTTACGGAATCTCGAGCGGATAATTTATGTTCTCGGAATCTAAGAATTCAGGAATATAAATATTAAGGACTCAGATTCGAATTTCATAATAGGGGTTTATAAGTTAACTTAGAGAAAGCGATAGGATAATGAATGAAATTGAATAGTAACCATCGTGCATAATATTGTTGTAAGAACTGAATTTTTAAAGAAACTGCTTGCGGTTTACAATATATCACAATCTGATTTTTCCTTTCATCTCCTGAGTTTTATTTAATGAGAGGCATGACAGCGCGCACACACCCTTGAAATAAAACACTACAAATGGCACCCAACGATAAAAATGTAGATTCAGAAAGGAAAGATCAAGACAATGACTTGGTAGACATAGAATTTGACGATAAGGGTATGGAAAATTTTGATTCATCGCGTATTGAGATGTTACGAACACAGGAAAGGTCGATCACTAACGATAATAACAGGTTCCGAGGCAGGGATAATCAGAGTAATTGGAATAGTATAATTGAAAATAATGACAAATCTGAGTGTGATGAGCATGTTGATGAGGTCAAGCAGATGCTAAAAGTAATTATGGAAAGTTTCAAAGGTATAAGTGAAAGCGTAAATAGAACGAAGACTATGGGTAATTTAAAAGTTAAAGTTGATATTGAAATGCCAAAATGTTATGACGAATATGAGAATAATCCGGTTGAATTTATTGAGGACCTAGAACAGTATTTACAGATGAAAAGCGTTCCAAATGATCAAGAAAAATTGATTATAAAATGTGCTCTAAAAGGAAGAGCAAGATCCTGGTTTTTTGCAAATTCGCATTTGTGGGGTTGTGACGAGGATTTTAAAAATGCATTTTTTGCGGAATTCTTCTCGATTTAGTACAGGGCTGAAAAAGAGAACGAAGGGAGGGAAAGAAAGTACTCTCGACGGGACGGAAATTTAGTTAGCTACTGTTATCAACAAATTAGGGAAGCAAATTATTTAGACCCACCATTACCCGAATATACACGTAATTATCTGATAATAAGGCAACTCCCATTACGAGTCCAGGATATTTTAGCAGCCTCTAATTTTGAACAGACTTCTCATGTCGTGAGAACGTTGTCATGGTTAGATGGAACCAAAAGAATTGTAGAAAAATAAAAGACACGTAATAGAGATAGCAGTTGGAACCAAAATAGTAGCATGCAAAAGAGAAATTATTATCAAGACGAAGATAGGGATAAAAGTAGATGGGACAGAGAATTAGAAAAGAAAAATAATAGTAGTTGGTATAGCCGTGAGAAAAATCGAGCAGGATTCTGTGAATCATGGAAAAATGATAGAGATTCTGGGGACAGATATAATAAAGAAAGAGATGATAAACAAAATAATAGGACAAGGTATAGTGATACCACAAGCAATGACCAAAAATATAGGTACAAGGATAGATACAACGATAGGTACACTGATAGGTTCAACGATAGGTGCAATGATAGGAATGGTGGGGGAAAAGAAGATAGGAGGAGAGAAAGTAGGGAATTGAAGAATTCGGAGAGAAATAATAGAACGGATAGGCAATCAAAATTTCATGATCATAAAAAAAGAGTTGCAATTATAAACGAAAATAGAGTCGCTGAGAGTGACGAGGAAAACAAGGAATATGATGAGGAAAATGATCGATTATTGGACAAAAGCGATTTAAATGGCTAAACGGCGGTAATGTGGGTCTTATCACTTGCCGTTGGGTACGCAACATAATCGAGGACCTAAGCGAGGAAATAAATGGGAAAGTAAACAAGAAACTCTTGAAGAAACAGAAATTATCAAAATACAATTGTCCATTATTGAAAGGGAAAATAGGGAACGAAAATATTGATGAAATAATTATAGATACAGGTGCTCAGGTGGAATGTATAGCAGAAGAAAAGCTAGAAAATTAGATCAAACTAAAATAGCGATACTTCCAGTTAGTAACGTAAAATTGTACGGACCTTTTGGTGGGAAAGCGTATACAATACAAAAGCAAGTAATGCTGAATATCGAAATAGGAAATAAAATTATTACGTCATATTCTTTAGTTGTTCCCAAATTAAATTTTGATATAATCCTGGGCACAAATTGGTGCGAAAAAAACAGAGTCGATACTAAATATACAAATAAGACTATTGTTATTAATGAAAAAGTTTTTTCCTATCCAATAGCAATTTTTTTTTGATGATTTAGTGGTAAAAGAATTGAAACTTAATGAAGATAGTGCCCAAAATAAATGCGAAATAGATATTCGGAAGGAAGACAAATAAGAAGTAAAAGATACGAATAGATAGGTACAAAAGAATGACGGAGAAGGTAATAATTCCGAAACGAATAGGTTAAATAGCAAGTTAATTTGTAATCGAGAAGCAGTTCAAATAGAGTTGAAGGGATCAGAAGACAATAATTGCGTTAAACGCGACCGAAGTAATGACCAAGCTAGGGAGTTAGCTAGAAATAATAATGGTGGAATTGATACGAAAAAAGTAAATAAAGAAAAACTACGAAATGCGAAAAACTCGTGTCATGTTTCAACCATCGGGGCAAGGGAAACTGAGAAAAATAACCTGGATAACGAAATATTTCTGCACAAAATTGAAAGAAAAAATTGAACAAACTCATAATCGATCAAATGATGAAAAACGGGATTTGTATAGATTATTTATAAAGCATAGAAAAATATTTTCAGAAACCCGTGGTTGCTTGAAAGAATATGAACACAAAATTCGAATGAAGACAAATAAAACAATAGTTAGAAAAAGTTATTCAGTGCCACATAGTAAAGTTTCTAAGGTTAGACTTGAATTGAAAAAGCTACGCGAGTTAAGGATAATCGAACCATCCACGAGTGAATTTTGTAATCCCCTGCGAGTTGTGGAAAAGAACGATGGTAGTATTCGTATTTGTTTGGACGCGAGAAATAAATGATATATTGCAAAAATATGAGGGTAGTACAGTTTTCTCAACAACCGATTTGACCCAAGGATTTTTCCAAGTTCCGCTCGAGAAAGAATCCAGGAAATATACGGCATTTGTTTTCGAAGGGAAGGCTTATCTTTTCTGCCGAATTCCTTTTGGAATCAGAACAGCTAGTAATGGTTTTGTTCGTGCAATGAATAGCGTTCTTGGGGACGAATTAGCGGATTTCTTAACTATATATGTTGATGATGTCTTGATTACGTCAAAATCGTTTCCAGAACACTTAGTACATTTGGATATTTTTTTCACTAAAATAGGGGAAGCAGGATTAACTTTAAAGTTGAGCAAGTCTTTTTGGTGTAGAGATAATGTAAAGTTTTTAGGATTTATATTAACTCCTGAGCACATAAAACCGGATGCGGACCGTTTGAAAGCAATCATGGATATTCCAAGTCCAAAAAATCGACACGAGCTTCAAGCGGTACTTGGTGCTTGTGGATATTATAGCCGATTTGTGGAAAAATATGCGACTTTCATGGATCTATTTCGTGATTTGCTAAGTCCAAAAGTTAAATATAAATGGACTAAAAATCATGAAATTGCTTTCAAACAGTTTAAGGAAAATTTCCTAAGAACGGTCCCACTAGGTCAGTATATGCACGATAAACCATTTCACTTACAAACGGATGCAAGTAGGAAAGAAATAAGTGGGATCTTATTTCAAATCGATGATGAAGGTTATGAGAGAATTGTTGCGTTGCTTAGCAGGTGTTTATCAACACACGAAATAAATTACACCATTACCGAACTCGAATTATTAGCAGTTGTTTACAGTCTAGTTAAATTTCAAAAGTATTTGTTAGGAACCACCTTTAAAATAATTACAGACCACTTAGCATTAACTCTTCTGCTAAAAACTCAATTGATAATAGCAAATTATGTAAATCAAATTAGCGAAGATTTAGAAATAGTAGAAAGTGAGAATGAAGCGGTAAATGCAGTAAAGGTAAAAAATCTTCTGATGACAAAACTTTCTAAATTATTGGAAAGCCAACGAAGCGATAACAAAATAACACCAATTATCCAAAAAGTAGAAAGAGGTACGAATACCTCAAATTATTTAATAAAAAACAAAATAGTTCTTCACAAAGCTGAAAATCAGATCAATTGGAGGGTAATCGTCCCAAATGAAATAAAAAATGATTTAAGCGATTCGATTCATGAAAAGATTGTTCATGCTGGCGTACAAAAAACGGCTCAAATGATAGATAAGAACTTCTACTGGAAAGGCGCGAAAAAATATATGAAAAATAGGATAAAAACGTGCGATCTATGCCGGCGAACTAAGTACCTAAACAGTAGTATGGAGGGTAAATTTCAACCCACTCTGCCTACAGAACCGAATGAGTTACTATGCGTAGATTTTTATGGTCCACTACCGACTAGTAAAGGTGGAGTAAAGCATATTTTTGTAGTCAAAGACGCGTTCTCCAAATTGGCAACACTTTATCCGATAAAATGAGCGGATACGAAATTTTGTCTAGAAAAATGAATTGGGCATTATTTTTAAAAAATTCGTGTTCCAAAACGTATTTTATCGGATCATGGTACTCAATTCACCTCTTCAAAGTGGAAGAATACGCTGGAAAAAGACTATGGAGTAAAAGTCGTGTTTTCCTCGATTAGGCATCCACAATCAAATCCTGTGGAAAGAACCATGAAAGAACTCGGGAGATATTTCAGAGCGTATTGCTCCACAAAACATACTAGTTGGGCAAATTACGTCGAAAAAATTCAAGATTGGTTGAATATAGTAAAAAATGATAGCACGAACTCCATTCCAACTCCATTTTAGTATTTCACCTAAGGTTCAAATTAGGAAAATCATTCAATTTCCACCTGAGATCTCCACTCCTCAAGAAGTGCAACTGGAAAATGCACGCGTTAAAATGAAAAAAAACCAGCTAAACAGAGAGCAAAGCAACAGCAAAAAATTTCGAAAGTCCTATGGAAACCGGGAGATCAGGTATTATTGAAAATACCACACAAGTCGAGCGCAGAAAACAGGGAAATTGAAAAAATTTTCCATATATTCTATGGTCCATATAGAATTCAATCGGAAGTAAATACTAATGCATTTAAACTAACTGAAATTGGGGATGATACAAAAATTCTAGTTACATACAATTGAAAAGATTTAAGGAAAGATTACCCTAGAAACGAAATATGCTCCTGGTACAAAGAGATAAAAATGAATTAGAAATGAGTGTAAAATAATGTAAAGAGAATGGACGTATGATAAACATTATGATGTGATATTCATGGAACTGTGATAATTTTAATTTAAGCGATTAAAATGACGAAAATGTAAAGAATGTTGAATGTGTGTCTGGAGAAATTTTAACTGTAAAATGAAACTGTTGATAGGACAAGTCCATTTAGGATCAAAAATTATGGAAAGGGAAATATCAAATGTTGCTTCTCAACAGCAACCAACATAAAATACACCTTTTAACCTAAACAGAAGAATAAAAAATTAATTTCCATAGACAGAAGAGTGAGGCCACTCATAAGGTTTCGCCAAAAGATAAATAAAATCTTGGCACTACGTTATATACTAGGCTGGTGACTTCTACCATCATCAGAAGTCAATATATGAAGGTATAAAACTTTTTGATCTCTCAATTGCTTCTCTAGATACTTATCCAAGGAAGACTGATTTCTACCAACAGCTGTTTAAAGAGTAGATGGATACGAGCCATCGGGGACGTTTGGAATTACTGCCTGAGTTACAGTAATCCAAAAGGGTATATTGTAATAACCATATTTATAACCTGGATCCCGTAATACAAAGTAACGAGAATGTATGACGTATCAACTAGATACGTGGAAAGGGAAGAGGTGGAAAAATGGAAATTGCCGAAAAGACTAGGCAGAAGCTCGAGGGAGGCCTCAGGGTTCGCTAATTACAAGAAACACGGCGAACCGGAAGAGAGAGAAAACCGTCTTAGAGAGTTAAGAGCGATTTCTGAGTTTGGTGAACATTTCTGGATACCGACGACTCGATAGATCTTTTATGTGGGGAAGCCTATATAATTGGAAGCAAAGGATTACATCAATTATCTACCAGGAACGCTGTGGACGAGGAAGATTACAAGCCACATTGAACCCAGAAATTGAGCGATAAGTAGACAAAGATATTGTATTTTAAATTGGACTTGAGAATTGGTTGTACGTAATGTTTAAAGGTGTGAATGATTCATTTAGTAGGCACTTTCGACGAGGCGAATAACTATATAGAATCTTTACGGAATCTCGAGCGGATAATTTATATTCTCGGAATCTAAGGATTCAGGAAGATAAATATTAAAGACTCAGATTCGAAAGTCATAGTAGGGGTTTATAAGTTAACTTAGGGAAAGCGATAGGATAATGCATGAAAATTGAATAGTAACCATTGTGCATAATATTGTTGTAAGAACTGAATTTTTGAAGAATCTGCTTGCGGTTCACAATATATCACAATCTGATTTTCCCTTTCATCTCTTGAGTTTTATTTAATGGAAGGCATGACAGCGCGCACACCCCCTTTAAATAAAACGCTACACATAGAAGCAAAAAATCTCAAGCAATTTTTTTTCTCAAATAAAATTACAGATTCAATTTCAGGAGTATTGATAAAATACGTTAACCTCAAAATAATTAAATTTCGATCCTCTTTCATTGACGAATTTTTTCAAGGTAAAGAAGCTCTATCTCTTTCAACACATATGTTTGTTAATACTAATCCATGTCTGCATTTCTCTTCTAGAATTCAGTCACCGAGAACCAGCATGTCGCGGCATTAAATAATAATTATCCTATTAACATTATACATCAAGCACACCATGCAAACAGCAAATTTGTTATATATTAGCAAAAAAATCAGAAATACAATATTTTCGTCAGCCTTTGAGAAAAATTAAATTTCTTCCAGATGAAAACTGTTTACTAACATATTTCAAAAACTCAAAAATAATTCAACTTAGTAGCTTCTAATGTGTTGCAATATGTGCATGTTTGGCTTGGATATGAAATAATTATCAACACCTAAATCAATTGCCATCTTGACCACTTCATACAAAGATACGAAGATGTGCTTTTAGATAATATATATATCTAATATTATCACAATTACATACAAAAATCAACTTAAATTTCTCTTTAATAACTAACAGAAATTGTTATATAAGTGCAATATGAAATACGTCCTTGAACAACACACGATCACTGAACGATTCACATTGCTTCTATTAATCCACAATATCACATAAACAAACTATTTTATTATTTCTTACGGGTATGTAAAGCCTTGGAGGACCTATTTCATTCACGATTTTTCTAAAAGAATAATGATATATAGCATTTGAAAGAAACCTTTGAAAGTGATATATGTATATATTTCTGTCAGTTTTCCACACGTCGATACAATGCATTTACATAATTCTAGCATCTTTTCCGCTTGCCAAGCGACATTTTAGTTTTCGAATAGGGAAAATATGCTGGATTACGAGGTGCCTAAACGTCCGTCTAGAATCTAGATTGACGCTAAATTTCGCATATCCCTCCAGCTAGATGAATGGAATACCTCCAACAATTTTGTCCGGCTATAAGATTTTCTGGAACTACTGGCTGACACCAGTAACCTCCTTGATTTACAAATGCATCTGTTTTAATAGATATTTCATATTTCTTGGATAAAAATGCAACTGTTTGGCTGAAAATTCTTCAATTTTGGTAAAATGGCATCCTTTTTGGTTTAAAATTCAACTGTTTTGCTAGAAATTCAATTACTTTGTAGAAAATTTACTTTTTGTTTCAAATTCAAGGAGACCAACTCTTAAAAAAATAGTTGAATTTTTATCCATAAAAAATATCAGCTGACTTTCCAAGAACAAAATGTGAATTTGAGAGAAAAAGTGCATTTTCCACAAAGTAATTTAATTTCTAGCAAAACAGTTGAATTTCCAACCAAAAAGGATGCCTTTTTAACAAAAATTGGAGAATTTTCAGCCAAACAGTTACATTTCTATCCAAGAAACATGAAATGTCTACTAAAAAAGATGCATTCTTAAATCAAGAAGACCGATTTTCAAAAAAATAGTTGAATTTTCATCCATAAAAGATATAAGCTGACTTTTGCAACTGTTTGGATGAAAATGCTCAAATTTTGTTTAAAAACCATCGTTTCTGGTTGATAATTCAACTGTTTTGCTGGAAATTCAATTACTTTATAGAAAATTCACTTTTTCTTTCAAATTTACATTTTGTTCTTGTAAAGTCAGCTGATATCTTTTATGGATGAAAATTCAACTATTTTTTTGAAAATTGGTCTCCTTTATTTGAAAATGCGTCTTTTTTAGTAGACATTTCACGTTTCTTGGATAAAAATGCAACTGTTTGGCTGAAAATTCTCCAATTTTGTTAAAAAGGCATCCTTCTTGGTTGAAAATTCAACTGTTTTGCTAGAAATTCAATTACTTTGTAGAAAATTCACTTTTTGTTTCAAATTCAAGGAGACTTAATATGTTATCTTGTTGCAGGACAGTCCCTCTTCGATGACCACGCCACATGTCAGGTGTTCGCGAAAGGCGAAATAATAATGGAACCGAGGACCATATTAGAAGGATTTTTGTGCTGCTTTCTGGCATTTTATACGTACGGATATAGTAGTGGAGTCAGCGTAGACCAAACAAGTATATTATCTCACATTGGGCTGGAACTGCCCGGATTTGAATAATTTTTTTTTTTGAAATGTTCCAAATTGGAAGTACTAAAAGTTTTATAGTTTAAAAATTTCCGCTCGCAATGCAAAATTGCAAAAAATCAAAAAATACCTGAAATTTGAGAAAAAAAAATGTTGAACGTAATTGATTGATTTTTTTACTTAAAAATGAAAAATAATAATTAATCATCAAAAGTAATTGATAATTAGGTATTTAGTTAGGATCGTATTAATTGAAAAATTAAAAAAAAAAAAAACCTGAAAATTGAGAAACAAGAGCTGAACGTAATGGCTTCTTTTTTTGCTTAAAAATTAAAAAATTAATAATTGAGTAATAAAAATAATCACTAATTATATATTTTATTATGATTTCATCAATTGCAAAATTGAAAACATCCAAAATTACCGGAAATTGGAGAACATAATTTTAACTTAGATTACAACATAATTTGAACTTAAATGACTATTTTTTTTTTCTTATAAATGAAGAATAATGACTAAGTAATAAAAATAATATATAGGTAGATATTTCATTGAGATTTTATTGAACGCAATTCACACAAATCCAAAGTAAATCATTTTACATGAAGAAAAAATCTCAGCCAAAAATGTAGGAATGTGATAAAAAACAATACACGGAGAACATTATTTCAAACATTATTCACACGTCAATTTCTTGATCTTCCAGTTCATTGTCACCAAAAACTGTTACTGGTGAACAATTTGAACAATTCATGCCTTTGCATTCGGAACAGGCTTGTGTACAGAAAAGTCCACTTTTCCTGCATCCACAATTTCCTCCACAACCTGATTTGCATTCGCAAAAAATAATGTTCAGCAAATTATCGGCGGCTGGTTGCTTATTCATGGGGTTGGGCCTTAAAAATTTTCCTAATTCCCATCCCCATTCTGTTGGCAACAAATTATTACCGTGCCATATTTGTATTTGTAAATAAGCCTTTTTGAGGTGCTCCAGTGTTGCATCTTCTGTGCATGGCAAATTTGATAATAGTGCACAAGTATCTTTCGCTATAGCTGTGGTAAAACATTGATACCTGTTTGAAGAAATCAAAATTGTTGAAATAATTCCCAAATGTGTATTATGATCTATATTTTATATTTATATATAATATCATATATGACGGCACAGAGTAACGGTTCACGATTTGCAGGAGAAAAAATGCTGTTTAAACAAATTATAATTGTTGAAATTGTTAATTTTTTTTTAGCCTGCTGCTTACACAACTCAGTACAGCCTGATGGGCACAAGAAAGTATTCGAATTTTTTTACAAATAAAAAATGTTCATCTTATAAATTACTTTTGTTTGACAGGTCCGTCTTTTTTGGGGGCACGCCGCAATTACATGAGGGTTATTTCATAAGAGGTGCATTTTTTCAAGTGTTCTCTCAATAGTATAGCAGAGCTCAGACTAGACTCAAAAGTACTTTGTTGTTTTTCTTTTTTTATAAACTGCACAAAACTTATGTAGGTCTCAAAACGTCGCATACACATTGTAGAGAAAGCAATAAGTCCCTTTCAAAAGGATTTTCTCGTAAACGGTTGCTTTTTTGCAACAAATTTTTTCACAATTCAATAGAACCAAATGAAACGTCGAGATCATTTTATGACTTTTCTTTTAAATTATTTAAAGAAAAAGTTATGCAGTTTTTTAAATGTCCACTCTGGAATTTTTTGGGACCCATCGTTCCTTTCATAAGGATTTTCTCCAAGGTGGTTGCTTTTTTTAAGGCGATCTTTTTACGAATCAATAGGGGAAAATATCCGCTCGAAACGAGTTTTTGGTATGAACGAAAAATTGAAATTTGCAAAAGTTATGCAGATTTTTCAGTGTCAAACGCGGCGTTTTTTGGGAAACGTGGCTACTTTGACAACGATTTTCTTTGAAACGGGTGCATTTTTTTAATACTTTTTTGTTAGCATTTGTTGTACCGTAATAGTGCTTTAAGACTGTCATTTAATTTTTTTTTTTCAATTAAATGGGCAAAAGTTAAACAGCATTTTGTCCCTCCTGTAACATTCTCCTTTTTTTCACTTACGCCCTTGTACCATATCTGGGCCATTTCGTTCGCCACAAATTTTGAAATAATTCATAAATAATGAATCGCGTACTTACTTTCATTATTTTCATTGAAGTATATTATTATTGCAATATATTTACCTTGTATTATAAATCCATTATCTGTCGTTATCGCAGCGAGTAGGATATCGTCTTATTACTTTCAGGATTCATTGAGTACTCGATAATTTAAAAATATATAATAAATATTTACAAATTGTTATTTTTAAATATTATACGTAAAAAACAATCCATAGTATATGGTGTAGTATGTATAAACAGTATATGTACCTTGTATTGCACTTCGATTATTTCCTTAGGAGCAACTTGCAGATCTCAGCATCACTGTTCACTCTTTTCAAACACAATACACAAACTTACCAAATTATTTAAGATAATTATTTGATATAAACTTTCAAAAAGATACACTAATAGAACTTATTATGCTTTCCGAAAGCTAGCCAAACAGGAAATAAACTTTTCCAGGGTCGAAAACGTGGTTTTCGTATGCCTCAGCGAGACCGCTATACCTAAGCGCGCGGAACACCTGCCCATTTTCCACTTTTCCAACACTTTCTCCATAAAATTTCCTTCTCAACGAAGGTCCTATAAATTATGCTATAATATAAGGTATTTCGGTACTCATTTCTGAACATTATCTCGTACATAAACGATATTTCTTTACAGAAAATTTCCTAATTAACGTAAACCTGAAAATATCTTAAATAAACAATTGGCGGGAATTTCCAACTTGTAAATATTTCATTATTTTATATTTTTAGTATGTAAACAAAAATCAAGCAAATCCGAACAGTTCCGGTCCAATGCAAGATAAATACCTAACGTGCCTCCACTATAAATACGGAGAGGGAAGCAGTAGAACTTTATAGAGTTAATACAACGGTGAGTTCATTCAAACTCAGCCATTTTTATTTGTTTAATTTGTTTTTTTAAAGATGTTGTTCAATGTTAAGAATTTGTATCTATTTCAGTAATATAAGTGTAATATAAAATAATCAAGTAGATGGTTTCTGACCTACTTCAGACAAATGAGGAAAAATTTGTTGCAATCATGTGAGCGTCCAGTTTAAAGAAATATGTGAGAGAATCATAATCTTACTCTCTCTCTGTCGATGTTCAGATTAGTAGCGTTTTGCTCAAGTTTCATTATTTTTGAAGATTAGCAAGGTCATCATTGATAAATAAAGTAAACCTTCAATTATTCAACTGTTATAAAGTAATAAAAATCAGTGAATTTTATGAGAGGAGTCAAAAGTCGAATCTGAACATCGATAAAGAGAGAGTAAGATTATGATTCTCTTACATATTTTTTAAAAAAGTACTCTGAAATGATTGCAACACATTTTTACTGTCTTGATAAGGAGAGCGTATGGACTCTCGAAACTTCGACTAATGCAGGGTGTCTAAGCTACCTGGGAAACCTGGAATTGTCAGGGAATTTTTATATACCTGGAAAAACCTGGAAATGTCAAAGAAGTTTTTTTAAAGTCAGGGAACTTTTTTGAGAGCCTGCTTAATTTGTTTTCAAATTGCAAATTAAGATTGCATAACAATGATTCTTCATTTGTAAAAATAGCTTTATATTACTGTATTAACATTTTCCATTTTAAGTTGAATATTGATCATTCTTAGTCCAAAATTCAAGTATTTGGTTGAAAGGTTATGTGTTTTGGTTGAAAATTGATCTCTTTGCTTGAAAATTCAACAGTTTGTTTGCAAATTTTTTCTCTCTTTTGACTGAAAAATCTTTCCCAATGAAAAATTCAGCTTTTCTTAAAAAATCGTATTTTTTGGTTAAATTAAACTGTTTTTGATGAAATTTTGAAAATTTTTGTTCGCTTTTGGGGGATATATCAATTACTACAATTCTTTTCGGCATTTATCTTTTTTGGGATGAGAATTTCATTACTGTGCTTAAAGTTAAAATCATTTCTTGAAAATGAATTTTTTGTTCTCGAAGATTGAAGTATTCAATTTTATTCAATTAAAATTGAATAAAATAAAATAAAGAAATATTTCATTCGATTCAATTGAAGAATTCAATTTCAAAATAAATCTGCCTCGTTGAAAATTAATGGTTTGGGTTGAAAATTCAATTATTCCAATTAAATATTAATATTAATATATTAATATTAAATACACTTTAAAATTCATCTCTTCGTTTGAAAATGTAACTATTTGTTTGAAAATTAATTTTTTGTATTGAAAGTTATTTTTTTCAAATGAAAATGTTTCTATTCGAATGGAATATTTCATAATTTCAGTTGAAAATTGATCACTTTGGTTGCAAATGTGTTTTTTGGTTATCGAAAATTAATTTTTTTCACCTGAAAATTTAACATACATTTTTGGACAATTTAATTACTTGGTTGAAAGTTAAACTCGCTTGGTAAAAATTATTACTTTTTAGTTAAAGAATCGTCATATTAATTGAAAATTCATCTCTTTGCTTGAAAAATGAGTTACTTTGTTGAAAATTCTGTTCTTCTGGGACTGAAAATTATTATTTTTTCAAACTGAAAATGTAACTATTCCAGTTAGATATTCCATAATTTTCGTTAAAAATTCATCTCTTCCGTTGAATATTAATTTTTCAACTAAAAATTGAACTATTCAATTTCTTGTTAAAAAATTATCTTTTTCATTCGAAAATTCGTCTTTTTTTTGTATAAAGTAATCTTCTTAGTTGAAAGTTCATATATTTGCTTGAAAATTGAATTATTCTACTTAAAGATTATGATTTTAGTTAAAAATGAACCTTTTTAGTTTAAAATTAAACTATTCCATTCCAAGATTCAACATTTCAATTGAAAATTCATCATTTCAGTTAAAACAATCATTTCTTTGGTAGAATATTATTTTGTTCAAACTGAAAATTTAACTATTTACTATTTTGGTTGACAATTTGTTTTTTTTTTAATTGAAAATTCGTATTTTTTGGTAGAAATTAATCTTCTTGGTTCAAAATAAGATTTTTGGTTAAAAACTTAACTATTCCTACTTGGTTGAAAATTGAACTCTTTTTAAAAAAATGCATTAATCTCTTTTAGTTCAAAATTCAACTTTTTAGTGGATAATTGATCTTTTTTAGTTGGAGATTTAACTATTTTGGTACTATGAAAAATTATATCTGGAAAAAATTTGAGATACCTGCAAAGAAACTGAAATTATCAGGGATTTTTTTCAAGATTTGAGTAGACTCCCTGTAATGTTAATAAAGGATCTCCAACATCAACTAGATTTGCAAACTAATCATTTTTGTTTTTTAATTTTTGCAGGGTATTCCAAAAAATCAGCCCTGAGGGGGGCCACAAGAGAGGGAGGAATAAAAGGAACCTCCATACCGTAAATCCTCAAGTGCTGGAATATTGATGGACCGCATAGGAGTGGAAGCTGAGTTTATTCCTGAAAATAGAATTTTTGTAAATTGATATATTCTTATAGAAGCTTTATATCCTGTTTTATATAATATTCTACTTCCAATTACGTTTCACCAATATATCATAATTCTGTGTTTCATTTACGCGTTGTAAAAATTCAATATACACTGAAAGAAATGGTTTAGGTGTTCCAGCTAGAAGTTTAGCGGGATTTCGTCTTCCAGGAAAATTTAGCTATATTACCTAAATTTCTAGCTGTGTCACCTAAATATCTGGCTGTTTTAGCTAATTTTTCCATCTAGATAAATCAGCTAGATAATTTCTGGATGGCAAAATTAGCTATAACAGCTAGATATTTAGGTAATGCAGCTAAATTTTCTTAGGAGACGAAATCCAGCTAAACATCTAGCTGGGACAGCTAAACCATTTGTTTCAGTGTAGAAAAAATGCGAACAGGTCGGCGGACTGAGTTATGGGGAAAATCCCAACAGGGTGTGGGACCAAAATGTGTGTGGGATCAAAATTTTCCCATACTGAGAAATGGAAAATTTCCATCCTTTTATGGGAAAACTCCGATCCGTATTTGGAAATTTCCCCATACTGAAGTATGGGAAAATTTCCATCCTTGTATAGAAAAGTTTCTATTCATGTGTTGAAATTTTCCCATACTGAGGTATGGGAAAATTTCCATCCTTGTGTGGGTTAATTACTTCTATACATTTATGGGAAATTTACCACAAATTTTTCTTACAGTGCGAGTGTAATCAGTACTAATATTTATGCATAGATCATGTCTATTAATAATCTTTTCGATGCATATGTTTAAGTAAAAACTTCTAATCATATATTGATGTCAACGGATAAAATTTTTCTTTTCCTACTTATAAATATGAAAAATATAATCATGTATTGACGTCTACGGACAGCATTTCCATATATGTCCTAGTAGGATGGTCCAAATTTATACCTGTAAAAATTCGACTTTCGATTTTTGGTGATAAAACCCCCCCATTTTGTTCGTTTTCCGGAAAAAGAAATTCGTTAGTTGTGTCATTAATTGCAGAAAAGAATAAATTTTCTCGATTTGCAGAGAGAAAAATTTTTAAACAAACAAAAATTGTTTAAACAAATAAAAATTATTTTAAAAATTGTTGAATATTCTATAGAAAAAAAATATTACTCTCAAATTCCTTTAATTGTGTCATTGATTCCAGAAAGTAATAATTTTTCACGCTTTACAGGGGGAAAAATTGTTTAAGCAAATCAAAATAATTTAAATAATCACCAAACATCCTTCAAAAATGTATTGCTTTCAACATTCTTTAATTGTGTCATTATTTTCAGAAAATAATAACTTTTTACGATTTTATGGAGAAAAAATTATTTAAACAAATGAAAATTGTTTAAATAATTACCAAATAAGTTAAATAAGAAGTACTACTCTTGGCATTCATCAACTTTGTACGATTTATTCCGAAAGATAATAACTTTTCGCGATTAACAGGGGGAAAAAATTGTTTAAACAAATACTAATTGTTTAAACAATTCCAAATTATTTAAAATATACTTCAAAACTCGTCACTTATCGACTAAAAATAATTCATGTTAAAAATTTGTTCAAAAATACCGTCTTTAGCATGAATTTGATAGAAAACTGCTATTTTGCATTTCTTGGGGCATTTTCCGGGCACAATTAAAGGGGTTCAGGTGTGTAAAAATTAAAAGCTATTGGGTGGAAATTATTCCTTAAATACTCCTCAAGAGGTGACAATACTTTAATTGACAAAAAATGTATAACAAGTACTTCTTTTTTCCATTTTTTTGAAAATCGAGCTTTTCCCATTTAAAACCCCATGTTAATTTCAAAAGCCCGGGGGCACGGGTTAACGTAGAATAAAAAAAAATTGAAAAATTATGGAATTTCTTTTTCCAGAAAACGAACAAAATGGGGGGGGGGGGGGTTTATCACCACAAATCGAAAGTCGAATTTTTGGACCACCCTAATGTCCTAGTATGAAAGTATAATCATATATCAATGTTTAAAAAAAAAAGAGACAACAAAGAATATAAAAAGAACCTCGCACATTGTTTTATTACCTTTTCCTTCAAACATTATGATTTTTGTTTTATTCACGTTAATTTTCGCAGTTTTAACAATGATGTCACGTAGTATAGTCCATATGTTTATCGCTTATAAGCGCTCCTCAAGTTGTCCTATCTATGCGTTCGTTTAACTTATTATAAAAATCTATCCGCACTTCCGGTTTCTGTAAATTTTCAATCTTGTTTCGCTTTTGTTTCGTTTGTTTGGTTCTCTTTCTTCTCCAACCCCGTCCTAAGTTTATTTTGGAGACTAGAAGTTAATGGTCAGTATTGCATTCAGAGCCCCTCATGACTCTTGTATCTTTGACTAGTTCTCTTAATCGTTCATTCGCAATAACGAAGTCAATTATACTGTGGCTATTTTCTTTACGCCAGGTAGGTAGTTCTCTTTCCTTAATATCACGGGGGGGGGGGGGGGCAAGGAATAGAAATCGAGAGAGTTGCAATTGGTTGACGTTTCATGCTAAGAAGGTCCCCAGCCTTAAGCAGCGTTGTATTAGATAGGAGTTCCCATGTTCTGATCTGCCAATTCCCGGCCTACCTCTAAGTAAGGAACAAAAAACTCTTTTCTCTCACGCAAAAATTTTGTCCAATCATCATTTGTCGTATCTTGCATAGTATGACCGTAAAATTGAATTTTTGGATTTTTAATTATTTTTTGAGCAATAAAAATGTGAATTTTAGATTTTTCAAGAAAATTCAAAAAGTCCTTCTGATATTCTTGTAAGGCGTGCGAAAAGAAACATTTTTTTGCCTAGACTTTTTTTCGTATCGTGCGTTGTTTGGCTAAAAATGTAAATTTTCGTTTCTTCTTTTGCATATTGAAAATGCTGTAACTCTGAAAATTTTCATTTTATGGAAATATGTTTTAGGACACTTGAAGAGTATACCAAAGCCCAATCCAATCTGTCAATTCTTTCGAAAGTTACCGTGCTAACAAAATAAAAATCTACATACATACACACATATACACACATACGCACATACAGACGGACAGACACATTCTCGAAAACCTGTTTTTTGGGTTC
>CAKNXH010061170.1:64361-151197 GCA_932178445.1 Andricus quercusramuli
CCCCCCCCCCCCCCCCCCCCCCCCCCGTCAAATTTTACACAAATCTGATACCTTCTCTAGATGAGAATGTATTGAAAAATATAAAATAAATATCTATATCTCTACAGTTGTATTTGTGCCTTTTATTGAAAGTTCTCAATGTAACTGAATAAGGAATAAGTAAATAATATGTCACGTTCAATTATCGAAATTATAGATAAAAAGGCGAGCTATCCTAGAACTACTTTGCATATTCGACACTTTGAATTTTTTCCTGATTAGAATTTTCACTGGAAAGAGTTAGTCCGGGAGCCAGCTGCCATTTTTTATGACCAAAACTAAGAAAGCTGAGATTTTCCTCTATGGTTCATTTAGTATTACTACTAAACGAAGTAGCCGTCAGCTTGCGCATTTGCGGTGGGTGCAGCCGCGGCAGCCACCCACACACGTATAATTATAATAAAAAAAAACTAATATGAAGAAAGCTGAGACTTTCTTTGTATGTTTACTATGATGTAAATAAACGAAAAAAAGTAATCAGCTGACATTATGGTGGGGGGTTGTACGTCAGCTTCCCGTCCATACATGCGAAAAACATGCGCTGAATAAAATTATACTATGAAAGCTGATATTTGGGGAAGTAATAGTTAACTTTAATAGTTTAACGAAAAAAAAAGTTCGCTTAGTTTTTCGCGGTGGAAAAATGCTCAGCTGACGACTTAAAGATCCGGTGGATCGCTACGCGCTTGGGCGCGTGGCACCCTTAACTGCATCAACTGAGTATTTTTCCACTACGAAAAGCTCAGCGGACGATTTTTTTGTGTGTAACTGTTACAGATAACTATTAGTTTACGAATTTTTAGCTTTCTTGGTTTCCGATATCTATTTATTTTTATTAATAAAATAGTGAGTAAATGCGCGCGGGCTCGCTGCACCTAACTCACTCAGCTGCTTATCCTCTGACGCTCAGTTTTACCTCTAAATATGTATACATGACAATATCAGCAGTAAATACGTACACATCAAAATATAAATAATGAACATATAAACATGCAAATGCCAGATGTAAACATTTATGGATACAGAGATCTATTTCATAATGGCCGTCATAATGCTTGGTAACATGAGTGTTATAAGTAATCGAAAGATTGAAATATCTATGGAAGTCGGTGTCGGCAATAAGCAACGCTTTATTAATATCAGCCAATTATATAAAACATTAGGCACACAACTGAGCGCAGCACTGCCGGCTTTCAAAGCTTTTACTGGCTACGATTACAATCCTTCCTTTTCAAGAAAGGGAAGAGCCATCCATACAAATTATTGCATAACTCTGCAGTATACATTGATAGTTGCATCAAACTAAGTAAAGCACCTGACGAAGAGTTGGAGAGCACGTTTACATCCCTGGCGGACCGGCCGAACGCAAACATTACGCTACAGCGTAACGGTAAAGTAATGGTAAAGTAATGCTAAAGTAATATGGCATTATAATTAATAAAGGAAACAAAATTAATATGTAAATTGTTGCAATTATAATAAAACGTTAAAATTTACATTAAATGGTCATGCCGTAATTGCAACAAGTTGCTTTCTCAGCGTTAAAAAATAAAAAAACAAAGTGGCTGTCATTCAAGTCGGGTCCCTGCAGACTGGCAACCCACTTAAAGCCACGTTAGCGGGTTGCCAATATGCAGGGGCCCGACTGCAATGACGGTCACTATGTTTTTTTATTTTTTAATGCTGCAAAAGCAACTTGTTGCAATTGCGGCATGACCGTTGAACGTAAATTTCAACGTTTTATTATAATTGCAACAGTTTACATATTAATTTTGTTTCCTTTATTAATTATAACGCCATATTACTTTACCATTACTTTAGCATTACTTTACCGTTACGCTGTAGCGTAATGTTTGCGTTCGGCCGGTCCGCCAGGGATCAATTGAAGAATATGTTTGTCGACTTTACGGTTTAAAAAAAATTAACAGTGTCAACGAAGCAAGAGCTGCTATGTTTTTAAAAACGTACAACATCTTGGACAACGATGACATATTTCGTCTGCCAGCAAAGAATATCGACGGGTCAGCTCTGCCGCCTTGCAAAATCGGGCTGCACCAACATTTGCTTCGAACGACGTACATCGCGAATATTTGGGCCCATGCGCATCTTGCAGTTCCAACTGAATTGCATCCGACTGGTTACGGCTGGTAGAGAAGAGGACAACAAATTTTTGTTTAAATGGTTCGACGGCGAATAGCTGCCCTCTTGGCGATATTACCATCGAGGAACAACAACAAAGTAGTGCAGGTCAGAATTATACTTCTTTCTACTAATATTTCCATATTCAAAATAACTAATATTGTTTTTAATATAAAAATACAGTCTACAAACAATTAAAACAATTTTTCAATATAACGTGCACGCTTTTTATCAATAATATTCTAATTCATTTCAAAATTTGGCTCTTGCATTATTATATTATAATTTTTTATATGTTTTAAAATTATAGAATTTCTTTATGTAATAATATATTATTTATTATATTGGTTTACAGATGATGAGGAACAGATGCCGATGATCGATATTGATTACAGCGACCAGGAAAGCCAGCCAGAGTTTGAGGGCGATGATGAAGAGTAAATAGTCTCATACCTCATATGTAGTTCAAAATAAAAATGTTGATTGTAGTTTATTTTTCTCAATAAATTCGTTAAATATAAATACTTCTTTCATTATAATCAATTTCATAATTTAGAGTGAGAGAGAAGCAGCTGATGCCGTGAGATAGGTGAAACACGCCCACGTACATATACTCACTATTTTATTAATAAAAATCAATAGATTTCGGAAACCAAGAAAGCTAAAACTTCGTAAACTAATAGTTATCTGTAACAGTTACACAGAAAAAATCGTCCGCTGAACTTTTCGTAGTGGAAAAATACTCAGCTGATGCAGTAAAGGGTGCCATGCGCCCGAGCACGTAGCGATCCGCCGGATCTTTAAGTCGTCAGCTGAGCACTTTTCCACCGCGAAAAACTAAGCGAACTATTTTTTTCGATAAACTGTTAAAGTTAAATATTACTTCCCCAAATATCAGCTTTCATAGTATAATTTTATTCAGCGCATATTTTCGCATGTATGGACGGGAAGCTGACGTACAACCCCCCACCATAATGTCAGCTGACTACTTTTTTCCGTTTATTTACATCATAGTAAACGTACAAAGAAAGTCTCAGCTTTCTTAATATTAGTTTTTTTAAATTATAATTATACGTGTGTGAGTGGCTACCACTGCAACACCCACCGCTACCATGGAAGCTGACGTTCACTTCGTTTATTAGCAACACGAAATGAACGCTAGCCGAAAATCTCAGATTTCATTAAATGTGTCACTCAAAATGCCAGCTGGCTCCCGGACTAAGTGATTTCTGAATTGAGAAAGAGGTTCTTAGCAGTAAATTGCACTAATATATTTTTTCTTGTATTCAGCCAAATTCTTTTCAATTAACTCATATCAATCATAGTTCTATTTTAGGGACAAATATAGTCCTAAATCAAGTGAACATTTATAGAAGAATGGATTCAATGTGAGTCTTCTGTTTAGTTCATAGTAAATTAAATTTTGAACATGCCCATTTCATGTACATGTTTCAAATCAATAAGAGTGGAGATGTTATTTCCTGCGACGTAACGGTGATTCTAAATTATAATTATTCATAATATAAACCTAATTATAAAATACAAATTTGCCTTGTATTGATCCAATTGTAAAGATTTCAACGAATAGCACACGTCGCATGCATCTTCACCCCAAAAACCTTATCATTCATAAGTTTTCCAGTCTCCCCTCATCGCGTTAAGTTAAAAGGGAAAACCCAAAATGTCGACTAGTCAATTAAACTAGAAATGGCGTACGAATTTGCCAGCCTCATCGATCTATAAGATTCGCATGGAATCTGTGCCATATATAAAATCTACCGAAATTAAAAAATTCAGTTGTTTTCTGTTATCCGCCGGAGGCTCTGTCCGATTTGTAATCTGTTTAGTAGAGTTGTTTTCTGTTATCCGCAATAGGCTATGTCCGATCTGTAATCCGTTCAAGTCTAGAGTTTTTTTGTAATCCGCCGTAGGCTTTGCCCGATCTGTAATTTGTTCGTCAAGTGTATTTCTGTAACCTGTCAAAGGCTCTGTCTGATCTGTAATCCGACGCGTAGTTTCTGTAATTAGAGTCGTTGAAATTATTGACTGGAATAATTGCTGTGTACAATAAATGGAATATTTGTTTGTGTAATTTGGTGTTGTGATTAGAAATATTAAAAATCCCAAAACTGTTTGGCTCCCTGGAGTTGAAACCCATGATTCATCTAGTGTTCCATCGATGAAACCGCAGTCCCCACCTGTTACCTGGAAGTCCCTTCTCCGTTGCCGGGAGAAATCTGGTTGTCTTATCTCATTACTTGAAGGGATCATCCGGATCATCGATACTATAACCGAACACGATAATCCACGAGATAAGTCTTATTTAGAGCTCTTGCCCTCACTACAAGAGAATTTACTGATCACCAGAAACGTTCATAAGAGAATTTCGGACATTCTCCTGGAACTGGAGCGCGAGGTTCAACAAATATAATTTGAGTAAGTACCAAAATATAACAGTTTCACTGTTAAAATTCTCTTTCCTTTCACCTAAAAAATCTTATTGAGGTCTTGGCCTTTTTCCTTAAAAGCTGCTAAATCCTGGAAAACCAAATACAAACGGAATTCTGACCAATCTCTACGGGATTTTATGTATGCTATTCCACAAATTGTAACCAAACAGAAAATAATTCTATACAATTTAAATAATACCAATAATCAGTGCAATTTATTTGATCACCCCCCCCCCTCTCTGTTTCTTCTCAACTCCCGCTTCGGCAAAAATCAACATAGCTAAGTATAATTAGGTAAGTGATGTAATTAAATTATCCAGACGTCACACTTGCTGAGATTGGGTAAATTCATAACTTGCGTCAGTGAAATATTTACTGAGAATGTAAGACTAATATTTTATTGAAATAATAGCAGGATGTCTAGCGTCCTGAAAATCCTTGAAAACGTGGGAAAGTTCTCGATTTTTTGTACCTGGATAACCTGGAAAAGTCATTGAATTTTGCTCACGGTCTGGGAATTTGTACTCTCTTAAAAAAAAAAAGAAAATAAATACTGCCTGAACGTTTTCTTGTAGGTGGATGTTCAATACTTCATAACTCCGCCATTCTTAATTTGATTTCTAATTTTTTGTTTTGTTTGAAACTAAAAAAATACACATTGTCAACAACAGATTGTTTATTTTATCAAAGTGCATAATCTCGAAATACAATCGAAATGTTTCATTGTTTCTCATTTATTCCCAATTTTTTTTAAACTTTAACAACAATTTCATTTAAAATGTTCAAATCAGGGAAAAGTCTCGCAGTAAAGAACGATCCTTAAAATTGCTACATCTTAAAATGGATTCGCATTAAATTCAGTAAAATTTGCCTCGATTCAAGAAAAACTGAAGTAATTTTCAGTCCTCATTACCTGAATTTCAGATCTTCGATTGAGATTAATTTTCTGAATAGCAGATCAATTTTCCTCAAATTTATGGAAATTCTACTAAAAATGCGAACCTATTTTTAGGTGTAACAATTTTAAGGATGGTTTTCACTGTGCAGGGAATTTTATTGGTCAGAGAAAGTAACGAATTTTTAAAAAATGTTGCAAAATACAGGACATTTCTACTAGAGGCACTTGAAATAACGGTCTAGGATCTTAAAAATTTGAAAATTTTTTATTGAAATTTGTTTTATTTCATTTATAAAATATTTTATTATTTGATTGAAAAGTGAATAGATTTATAAAAAAGACATTATTTTTCTTTGAAATATCTATTATTATATTTGTCTTTGAGAATTTATCTTTTTTGGTGAAAAATTCAATTTTTGAATCATTTATTTTTTATTTAAGGTTTCTACGTGAACGGATTTAATAAAAAGTCATTTTTTTCTTTGAAATATATACTATTACATTATTCTTGGAGATTTCATCGTTATGGTTGAAAATTCGTTTTGTTTTTGTTGAAAATTTATCTCATTGGTTGAAAGATTAACTATGTTGTTAGAAATTGATATTTTCTTAGAATTTTCGTCCCTTTGATGGAAAGTGTAACTACTTTGTAGAAAATTCATTTTTTTCGTATTTAAGTTTTTGCCATTTTTGTCGAAAATTGATCTTTTTCATTAAAAGTTTGTCTTTATTAATAGGAAAGTTACCTTTCTAGTTAGAATTTTCTCTTTTTTTTTGTTAACAAACTTTTTTTTGGTTGGAAATTCAACTGTTTAGTTGAACATTCGTCTATTTTGACAAAAAAATTCGTCCTTCTGGATTTTAAATTCACCTGTTTTATAAAGACTTAAACTATCTTCTCAAAAATTCAATTATTTTATGTAAAATGCAACTATTTTTGGTTGAAATTTAATGTTTTTTATTTAAAATTCGATCCATTGACTGAAAATTCATGTTTGTAGAAAATTGCCATAAATAATTAAAAATATATTTCTAAAAAGTTATCTAAACATCTACTTATCAGTAGAAAGTACTATCTTATGTACTAGAAACAACTTCTTTTCTAAAAAAAAGGCGAAAAAATCATAGAGAGCGCAAAAAACTCAAAAAACCCAATTTTTCACTTATGGGATTTTCTTCGGACCCTATAAAATAGACTTATGGGGTTAGAGTTCGAAAATTCTCGGTAATTTAAATTTGGAGAAGGTAACGAAGAACGTTACCGTATATATTACCGAGAATGGGAGAATTTATCGAGAATTTACGAGAACGTTCATTTTTAACTTTTACTTTTTGTTTTTTAATTTAAATAACGTTTATATACAAAATACTTAAACCAAAATAGCAATGAACATTAGAAATAAAAATTAGTTTGTAGTTTTATATACAATATACTCCATATTTTTCAAAATAGATTTTTATTGATTCATACCGTAAATTGTTCCAAACATTTACAAACATTATAAACTTTAGTGTAGAACAAGTTGAGAAAAATCAGTATTATTATTGGTCTTAGAGAATTAAATTGAGATTAAGTTTAGTCAGTCTGATCGTAATTCCAAAATTTTCTTACTATTATATTATTAAATATAAAGTATAACATTCAATATCATTGCTTTCACTTATAAGTACACATCGTTACATGAGAACAACATCTGGATGAGAAACCATCTTTTAAATACTGTTTATTTGGTTTACTATATCTTCAGGACTGGAGTCAGGCATGTGAAAATCACAGTACCTTATTTGAGCAGACTGTGCGTGAAAAAAATTTTGCGCATGCGCAGTTTGAAGATGGCTTTCTTTAGATATTGACGAAAAAGCTGCGCATGCGCACATTCGAGATGAGGTACTTTAGACACTGCCATAGGTAACTTTAAGCACTGGTGTTGGTATCTTCTTTCGTTACCACCTCCTGACAACTTTTTCGGACGGGCGTTGCAAAAAATAGCGTGTGATACACGTGCGCGTAGGTGATTGTTAACTCGTATGATTGCATCATTCGCCTGCGGTTCGAAGCACTCGTCTACGTTGTCGCACTCGCTTCGCTCGTGCGCTAACCACCGGCTCATGCTTCGAGCTTCCGGCTTATGCTGCAAAATTCACACTCGCACACAATCACCTATTTTACTTGTAGGTAACTTACCGGTAACGTTCTCGGCTTTCCTGACGTAAGTTACCGCCTTTCGAACTCTATATGCATGGTAGCGTTCAGGTTTCTCACCGAGTGCACTCGTCGGGTCAACCTGTAAAAGGGGCGTGGTTTACGAAAGTGATCTACGGAGTGTCATGGGCCGTGTTTTAATTCTACTGTATACTTCGAAGTGTAGACTTCGTGTGTGCTTTTACTATACACAAAAGTTTACACTTCGAAGAGTGCGTAGATTTTAGGTATAGTAAATGTGCACAGGAAGTGTACACTTCGTAGCCATGTTCTTTGAATGGGTGCGTGTGATGGCGCGAATATAAATATTGTCATCTTATGTTTAAAGTATAACAACATAATATGTTTTATGCCCCTTTATTATATGATAATAGAGAGGCAGTGAAAGAAAATTATTGTTGCTGTAATGGTCCGTCCTGTCCGTTCTACCGTTGCGGGTAGAAAGTCTATAAGAGTAAAAAAGATAGAAAGCGGAAGGTTGGACAAAAAGTACTCTCTATCTGTTTTACTCTAATGACTTTTCCGCCTGCACCGGTCAAAAGGACAGAGGTATAAATGCACCATAATTGCATTAAACGAATGACTGTTGCAAACGATGATGTTTACAACAATCTTAGAAAGTGATGATAAAGATACCCTCGTGAAAAGAAAGACCAACTTTAGATCACAGTATAGGCAGGTATATTCTTGTCCCGGCAGTTTGAACTCCCAATATCCCATCATTATTAGGCTCATCACGAGTCATAGATTGTAAAGGGGGCGCTCTTTTTTGTAAGTTTCAACAGAAAGAGATGACGAGATGGAGGGAGGGACAGAGTTCCATAAATATAACGGCAACTGGTTCAAGCCTTCTAGATCTCGTAAATAATAATAAATCATCCCAGGTTCTTTGGGACTTTTAGGTATAGCTAGTCTGTTGATACAGACAGCTATCCTTATTTAACAGAGAGAGTGGTGTCTATTTCAATGCCCTAAAATTGATGCAGGTATAGGCTGAAAGGTAAAAGACCAGAAAAAGACCAAACGTGGTTTGAAACTGGTCTTAATGTGATCTAAAGTTGGTCTTTCTTTTCACGAGGGTAGTGATTATGAGGTGAAAATTGGAATTGTGATGGAAATTTCAATGAAAGTTCGAGGCCTGAAGGAAACGCCAGTTAGAATAATAGGATTTGCTACTATGGGATTTTGGCCTTCTCCCAAAATAACGAGGTGTTTTCCAGGCGGGAAATCGATATCCGTATACTTATTTACACTCTTCACAATTTACTCTGCTTTTTACCGCGGGTTTTATACAAATTTAATTTCAAATATGCCCAATTTTCCAACCTCCCGCTAATTCTTCCCGCCAATTTCAGAGTTCACTCGCAACCTCCTACCTTTTTTCGTCGGTTTAGAAAGTCACCTATCGAGTGAAGCCCACCCGTCACTCTGGTGATTTCTGAACGGTTCACCCGGGTCGATCCGCCCACTCAACCAGCGTCGCTGAACGATTCCGAGTGCACCCGAATGCACTCGGTGAGAAGCCTGAACGCTGCCTATGGGGTTGATATTTGAAAAATTAATTTTTATTATTCATGTCCAATTTTGAAAAGCAACGTTGAGTTTCAATTGAATTCACCTAATATTGACGATTCTGAATCAAATTTTAAGAACCGTCTTTGTTTCTAATGGGAGATACGTATTAAACCTCATGGGACTTGCGAAAAATCTTAATAACATTTCTTTTTAACAAAAAATTCTTTTTTTGTGAGATATTCATGAAAACTCGAAAAAAGTTGGACTATCATAGAGGTTATGTTTGAAAACACGCAAAATCGGGTTTGCATGTATTTGCTATTATCATCTGTCTCATTTGTAAAGAAAATTTAAATTCCAGATTTGAATATCATTTCTAAGATTCGCGTTTGATTCTTTTAACATTACAATAATTTATTTTGCATACGAATAACAGAAAATGGTTGCAGTTGTTTTTGTGAATTTGAACTCTGCGGTATGTTGAGATCGTGAATGTTTATAATTGGAAAGGGACCATATAATCTATTGCACTTTGGAAGTAATGTTGAGCTCGTGAATTCCAATGTATATTATATATTATAAATTATTATGAAATAGTATTTGGAATAAAGTTAGAAATGTTTGACTTTTGAAAATTAGATGTGATCAAATACAAGGTGTCCCACTCTCAAGTGTCCAGACTTATATAGCTGTATGAAAATAAAAAAAATCGAAAAATCCTTTTCCAAAAATCAGTTGAACACTTAGTTTTTGAGTTATAAAATATTTAGGCTGGACCGATCAGGAGTGCGATATAAACATACGTGTGTTCATGAGCAAGATTCCAACGTAGTGTTATTGAAGGAAGCGCTGCGAGGTGAGGCAGCGACGGGAAAACAGCGGCTACTACACTGTGTTGAGACTCGCGCTCACACACGTGCGACTGTTTATACCGCGCTCCGGTTTGGTCCAGCTTGAATATTTTATAACTCAAAAACTAAAACTTCAACTAATTTTTTGAAAAAGAATTTTCGATTCATTTTTTTTATTTTCATACAGCCATATAAGTCCGGACATTTGAGTCTGGGACACCCTGTATAATTATGTCCACATTTGCTCAGTTTTTCCCAGGAGTCTGAAGAAAAGTGTTTTATTACCTTCAAACCTTCCAAATTCCTGCAAAAGCTACAACATTTTATTTTGAAGTTGTCAAAAGTGTACATTTAGTTTTTAATGGTTTGTAATTTTTTTGAATAATTTTTTTTAATTGTTGCAAAACGTCTAAATAACTTTTAAATGTATAATTTTCATTTTTCTTCATATTTTTAAAAATTACTGCAAAATTAAAAAAGTTCCCTTAAAATATTGGAAATGTTTTCTCAACGATTTTGAAAATCTTTTCAAATATTCTCTTAAAATTAATTTTTGAAATGAAAGATCATTTCAAATTTTAACCTTTAAAAATCTCTAAAAGGCTTGAAATTTTATTTCCGAAATCTAGCTTTGTTTCTGGGATTCCAGGGATTTATTTCAGTTTGAAAAGATTTCAAGAAATTAAAAGCAAAATATTAATTTTTGAAGATTTCAAAGAAAATTTGTTACCCACTTTAAAGCTTTTTTACTTTCCTAGAAACTAATTCAAGCTTCAATTTAAGTTATGGACAATAAAAACAAATGAATAGGTTTTTCAAATTTTTATTTTCTATTCTAAATTATTTCTCCCATCGAACCGAAAAAAAACTAGACGCAGGCGTAACGCGCGATGTAGATACTAGTTTTCTCGAATTTCAAATAGGTGTTACATTAATGAAATCCGATAAAATGAAATATTTTTGTTGGTACTTAACAAAATTGTAACTTTAAGTAAAAAATTATGTTTCCAAAGTTATGATTTTATATTATTCACATTTGTTTTGTTTAGCATTACAACCATTTATATTGCATATGAATAAGAGAAAATGCTTCAAGTTGCTTTTTTTTCAGATTGCACATTTTGATTTACGTCCTTTTCTTTCATCAGCCAACTGGCTCATTCATTTTCAACTGCGATTGCGCGACTTGTAGTTCCAACAGTTACTTGCTAATGGCGAACGAGTGAGCACGTGCTTCTCCTCGTAAAACCACACCTAAAGTCGCGATTAATTAAACTACCCTTTTTTCTAATATTAAACCATCAATGTACATAATAGTTATTTAACCAAGTGCAATATAGTGATTATAATTTAGTAAAGTGATGAGTTATCATTCTTTCACCTGTGACTCCCATACCTCCAATTTTCCCACCACGTGTTCTCCAACACCTAAAATAATTCTTATCCTCGTTCTATAATTAACAATCTTTAAAATTATAAACAAAATTGGTCCTTCGAGCCGGATTTATAAATAAACTGGATAAATAAATAAATTTAACAAAAATTAATCGCGACTAATTTATAGTGGATTATAGTGATCACTTGCTCGTTCTTACTTTTCTCAAGCTTATAATTGCTTATTCACTCAAAAGTAATCTATGCTATCTCACTCATGGAGAATAGTAGAGTATTTGTGAGTCGAGATAGATAGCTTCTTAATTCCTGAAAGTGAAAAACAAGCATCTAACTGTGAACTTGAATAATAATATAATTAAACGAGTTCCTTGCTGAGTGTAGTGACCACCTGTTTTGTTTTGACCACGAATATCGATTCGCCGTGCTGGGTTCTGTATATAGTGCATATCTGAGTGTACTGTGAATTTCTTCGCACGTGCGAAACGTCAAATCGACCGACACCATGACGTCACCGGTAGATAAACAGAAAACAATAGCTGGGCTTATTACCCGCTTCTACGACAACACTAAGAAGCAAGGAGAGAAGGTAATGAAATCTGTAACATACATGGAAAGCAGACTGGCTACGCTGGAAAAGTACTGGTCGGACTTTTATGAGCAGCATTTTGTCATAGTTTTGGATCCGAAAAACGCTGAGGATCCTTATGTTGTTGATAATAAATTTGACGAGATAGAAGCTGACAACATCACAACAAAAAGTCAATTCACCATCATACTAAAAAACCTCGGCGCAATTCCGGAGAAAATACCAGGTAATAAAAACTCAAGTCCTGTAGCACATTGTTCAGAAATTTCCTTTAAGCATTTACCCTCTCTCCCTCTTCCAAAATTCAGTGGTGATCAGCTCGAATGGGAAACCTTTCGAGATATGTTCAAATCAATGGATCACGACACTAGTATTTCAGATGTGCAGAAACTTTATTATTTAAAAAATGCACTTCAGGGTAAGGCTGCAGATCGCTTAAAAAATATGTCAATTAGCAGCGCTAATTATAAGGAAGCTTGGACAAAGTTAGTTAAACGTTATGACAACAAACGAGTTCTCCTTGCGGCTCATATGCGTAAGCTGCTGTCTTGTCCTTCAGCTTCAAAAAAATCAGTTGACGAAATCTTACGTCTTCTGGATGCCACGAATGAATCCATTCGTGCGTTTTCAAATATGAGTAGACCTGTAGATCAATGGGATGATTGGTTCGTTCATTTGCTGGTTCGCAAATTAGATCCTCATACTCGTGAGGATTGGGAAACGTCCTTGAAAGACCAGGAAGACTTTCCTACGTTTAAGGAGTTATCAACTTTTCTTGAAAGTCTAGTTAGAGCTTTAGAAGCTGCTCGTCCAAATGATTGCTCATCCACTTGGTTATCTGCAAAAAACTCGACCAACCCTTCTTTCCAGAAATCTAAGAAACATAACCTATCGGTTAATTTAGCGACTTCTGAAAAGCAAAACAAACCTTCGAATTCTTGTTCCATTTGTCATGGTTCTCACTTCATATCCTACTGTCCACGATTTAAGGGGCTCAGTACTTCCCAACGTATAGAGAATGTCCAACGCTTAGGACTGTGTTTCAATTGTTTACGTGGAAACCATGCTTCCAATTCGTGCCCTTCAAATAAACGATGCTTTGTGTGTTCAGAGAAGCATCATACTTTTGTACATGATGACACTCAGAGAAAAAATGACCAAGTGGTGAAAACTGATTTACTGACAGAGCAACCACCTTCTTCGGGTTATTCTAGATCGGCCAGTAACTCTTCTGCTTTGGTCAATCATCTGACCAAAGGTCCTTTAAATAGTCCCACTGCACTGAATACTTGTTTTGGTTGAGTGGTGTTTGGTCGTCCTGAAGATCGTCAAGAAAATGATAGTATCGAGTCTGCCAGTGTTCTTCATGCTGTAGAAAACAACTCTCTCAGCGATCAATTGCGACTCTTCTGGGAATTAGAAGAAATTCCAAAAAGAACCTTCTTAACGAAAGAAGAACAAGATTGTGAACTCTTATTCACAGACAATCACTATAGGATTTCCTCAGGTCGATATGTAGTTCGACTACCCTTATCAGGGTCTCCAAGTGACTTGGGAGAGTCTCGCCGCACAGCAGTTTCTGTCTTCCTTCGAAACGAGAAACGATTCTCAAGAGATCCCCAAGCCAAAGAAGCCTACAACAAATTCATGATAGAATACCTTACATTAAATCACATGAGGCAGTAAACAACCAAGATCTTCATGTTGAGAACTATTACTATTTGCCTCATCATGTGATCTTTAAAAAGAATGACCCGTCTGCAAAGATTCGAGTAGTATTCAATGGATCCTCACGCTCCAACTCAGGTACATCATTGAATGACTTGATGCATTCAGGAGAAAAACTTCAAACGGATATTTGGTTAATTGTGACACGTTGGAGACTCTTCAAGTACGTGTTCACGGCCGATATCGTTAAAATGTTTCGTCAAATAGATGTAGAAGACATTGACTGTAACTTGCAGAGAATAGTTTGGAGACCGGAACCAAACCAAGACCTACAAAATTTCTGCCTCACTACTGTCACATACGGTACTAAGGCTGCACCATTCTTGGCTATCCGTACCTTGAATCAACTGGCAAGCGATGAACAACAGCGATTTCCATTGGGTTCGGAAATATTGAAGAAGAACACATACGTCGACGACATCTTTGCTGGCGGGGACTCAATTCAATCCGCTGAGCTCAAGAGAAAGGAACTGATCTCTCTCCTCAACTCAGCAGGAATCACCTTAAGCAAATGAGCAGCAAACTCACCTGAGATGCTTCCAGGGGCTTCTGGATCTCACTCGAGGCAAGACAAAACCTTTGAAATTGAAGATTCTGTCTCTACTTTGGGATTGAAATGGAGTACATCATCGGACTGCTTCCACTTTACTGTCGTTTTATCAAAAGAGCCAATGATTTACACAAAGCGGATGGTGGCTTCCGAGGTGGCTCAACTATTTGATCCACTTGGCTGGCTGGCTCCTTTTCTCATCAGAGCCAAAGTATTTTTGCAGAATTTGTGGATTTCTCGACTGGATTGGGACTCAGAGCTGACTGAAGACCTTTTGTCTGAATGGAATGCCTTCCGCCAACAGCTCAGCCCCATAGAAGAGATCAGAATCCCACGCTGGCTTGGAACCTCTGACTGTGCCCCGCCGTGGGAATTACATGGATTCTCTGATGCCTCAAAGCGAGCCTACTCAGCTACGGTTTATCTTGTCTCCAGAAGCAAAAACGGCACTCGCCAATCTAATCTGATCTTAGCCAAGACGAAGGTAGCCCCAATTAAAACGGTATCTATACCCAAATTGGAACTTTGCGCCGCCGAGCTACTAGCAAAGCTTCTCGATGCTGTATCTTCAAACCTTGGATTCAAAGATGTCCCAAAATATTGCTGGTGCGACGCTCAGATCGTTATTGATTGGCTTCAAGGCAACCCATCTCGCTGGCCAACTTTTGTGGCAAACCGAGTGGGGGAAATACATTCCACTCTTAGGGATCAGATTTGGCGACACGTACCTACAAAGTTCAATCCTGCTGATTGCGCAACTAGAGGTTTTGATTCGGATGAACTGAAGAATTCAACTTTGTGGTGGCATGGACCCAACTGGTTGACTGAACCACCAAGTAATTGGCCTCAGACAATCGTACGACCTATCAAGGTTGTAGATCAAGAGACACAAAAAATACTAGGTCCTTCAAAGATGAACATCAAGGTGAACCTGACCACCTTGTCTTACATTCAGGACCTTCCTAGTCGATATTCCTCCTTGCAAAAACTGATTCGAGTGACAGCTTATATCTACAGGTTCTGCAGACTCTGCTCTGCCAACAACACGTCAGTGGAACCCTATCTTACGACGGAGGAGTTAACAAAGATTCTTAATTTTTGGCTCAAGTCTGCTCAGCTTCGTCATTATCAGGCAGAATGCTTTGCTCTGGAGAACGAAAAGAATATCTCAAGGAAGAGTGAGCTCTTGAAACTGCATCCTTTCCTGGACGGTAATGGAATCCTTAGAGTAGGAGGTTGTCTTCAGAATTCTCTACTGAGCTTCGACGAAAAACACCCTATTATATTATCGAAACGAAATCAACTCTCACATTTAATCGTCTTACAAGCCCACACCCTCACACTCCATGGAGGACAACAGTTGACTTTGAGCCAAGTGTTGAGAAGATATTGGATTATCGGAGCCAAAATCCTGATTAACCAGGTCATTCGCTGTTGCGTAATATGTGAGCGCTTTAGGGCGCGAACACCTACTCAACTTATGGGTCAGCTGGCCACTGACCGAGTCTCAGAGTCGAGGCCGTTCGCTTGTACCGGAGTGGACTACGCTGGCCCTTACAACTTTCGGGCTTCACCAGGAAGAGGAATTAAATCCTATAAAGGATATATCTGTCTCTTCATCTGCTTCTCTACAAGAGCGATACATCTGGAGGCCGTGTCTGGCTACACCTCAAATGCTTTCTTAGCCGCATTCAGACGGTTTATCTCTCGACGAGGTGCTTGCTCACGGCTATATAGTGATAATGGGACCACGTTCAAAGGAGCTGACCGGGAGCTGCGATCCCTTCTTCGAGGCACCACAAAGATAACCACTAAAGTGGCCGAAGACCTAGCCAACCAAGGAACAACTTGGTATTTTATTCCGCCGAATGCACCTCACTTTGGTGGCATTTGGGAAGCCGCTGTAAAATCGGTAAAACACCATCTGAGACACTTTTGTCACGCTACGAAGAACTACATTCTGGAAACGACGGTTTGGTCCGTGTCGTAACAATTCGGACACCAAAAGGCATCTATAAAAGGGGCCTGAATCAACTGGCCTTACTGCCAATTCAGACAACGAACTCAATTTAACCATATGTATAATCGAATTTTGAACGGGAACAGCAACTATGTAAAACTTTCTTTAATTCTGTTTTTTAATTTTCTTATGGCAAGCGTGACAACCCCCGCAGGATGTTCAGATTGCACATTTTGATTTACGTCCTTTTCTTTTATCAGCCAACTGGCTCATTCATTTTCAACTGCGATTGCGCGACTTGTAGTTTCAACAGTTACTTGCTAATGGCGAACGAGTGAGCACGTGTTTCTCCTCGTAAAACCACACCTAAAGTCGCGATTAATTAAACTACCCTTTTTTCTAATATTAAACCATCAATGTGAATAACAGTTATTTTACCAAGTGCAATATAGTGATTATAATTTAGTAAAGTGATGAGTTATCATTCTTTCATCTGTGACTCCCATACCTCCAATTTTCCCACCACGTGTTCTCCAACACCTAAAATAATTCTTATCCTTGTTTTATAATTAGCAATCTTTAATTTGAATTAATTAGTTAATTATAATTAATAAATTAGTTAATTTGAATTCAGCGGCATGTCGAGATCGTGCTGGCTAAAACAATGTGATGTGACGCGGTGACTTGTGAATCTCGCCTTTTACGGCCGCTGCATACAGCGAAATTCAAATTTATAAACACAAATTATTTCTCAAAATCGTATTCCAATTAAACGTTTATAATTTGAAAGGAACCATATAACTTACTGCAATTTAGGAGTAATGTTGAGTTCGTGAATTCCAATTCTGTTGTGAAGTTTCATAAACTTTATTTTCAGAAAAATTCGAAATGTTTGAACATTGCAAACTAGAATTGAACAAATTTTATTATATCTACATTTACGACATTTTTGCGAGGAATCTGAAGAAAATTGGTTTATTTCCTTGAAACCTTTCAAAATCCTTTAAAATCTTAAAACATGTATATTTTGTTTTTAATTTATTTTTTTATTTTTTCAAATTAATAATTATAAAAATTCCCCTGAAATCTTGGAAATACTATTTCAATAATTTTGGAAGTATTGTGAAATTTCGAAAAATCTTTCTAAATATTCTCTGAAAATAAATTTTTAAAGACAAACCATATTAAAATTTTTCCTAGGAATTTTAAGAATATTTTTTTATCCTCTTGAAACCTATCAGAATTCTTACAAAAATATTCGAAATAGAAAATGTACGAAATTATACCATTGCCGACCATTTGAAATCGCTAAATTGGAAAATTCTGGAATAATAAGATTTCTGAGAGTTCACAATATTACCGAATTCAAACAATTTGGTTAGGAAACCAATTTTCCAAATGTCCAAAACCAAAACCAAATTTCCAAAACGTTATCATATTCTGCGTATACGATATAGTTTACAGTGTCTGTTAGTGGTTCTTCGAAACGCACCTCTATTCGTAGACTTCCATGCTTTACAAGATTCCAGTGAGAATAACAATTTGCAGAAAGATCAGGGGTAAGATCAAAAGCAAAAAGACAGAATCCTTTCGAGTAATCACCTCTATCGATATCATTACCCTTATTAAGAAAGTGAATACCACTGCCAGAGAAAAGAGTGTGATAAGCATCAACGTAAAGATTTTTTTGGGGGAAATCTGGTTGCAGAGGTTTCGAAGGTATTTGTGTACCATCGACGTAAAGAGATAAGGAATTAATCTTGTAATTTTGGAAGTTAAATGGATTAAATGCTCTATTCCCATTGAAAGCTCTGTTCTCTACGAACCCGGTAATTATTCTTTTTGGCAGCTGTCGGAGAATAACGTTATCAAGAGTTTCATCGTGAATACCGCCGTGCAAAGTAAGTGCTTTGACCTTGACTCTTGTTATCGGGTACTTTGCTGTTCCTTGTGCTAGAGCTTTTGCGTGTGCTAGTAAAATTCCGGGACTTATTTTTGAACGAAGAACAAGGAGGGATGCTTCCAAAATGTGTAAACTGCATGTCTTGACAGGATCCATTAGGCAAAAAGCATCTTTTGTACGTACGAGTCGAAGACGCATCTCGACTCCGTTGAGAAGGTTTTGATTGAAAATGTCGCAGTGCAGATGACCGATTAGATCTATTGTTTTGCCTGCACCAAAATAATCTCGACGGGTATCGATGCCTGTATCTTCGCTGGACAAATCTTCCATTTTTCCTGCAGTATCTACACACCACAGAGCGGAAGTCAGATAACTCTTTTTTGTAGCTGGTCCATAAGTGAGCAATGTTTCCAGGCAAGCTCTGTACGCGTATGCGTTGTTTGCAGGAGAAATGAGTTTTTGATTGAAATACACGTCCACCTGATTGAACATCGAATGAAGTAAATTGTTTATCACAGTTACACTTTTCAGACAGTCTCCATTTGCAGCAGTTTCTGCCGGTCCTTCAAGTTTGACGCGTATACTGAGCATTGTATGAGCGAGATCTATGTATTCTTCGCCGTGGACTGGAATGAGAAACTCTATCCGCGAATCGTCGGTAAACGATGAAACGGGCTTGTAATGGACCCATTGCGAGCTCTCAACAGATGTTTGAGTAGGTGGAAGAGAGAAAAGATCTAATTCATTTTTCAAACACTCGCTAGAATGTGAGTGTAAAAAGGACATTATATAATAAACTAGTTATTAACTGTTAAAAATGTCCAAAATTGAACGATATTTCCCACACTAGTTTTACGCTTTTGTTTCTTCTGAGTTTTCTTATTTTTCCTTTTTTTACTACTACTGATTCTCTTTTTAGATTTCCTACTGTTTACTCCTTTTCTTCTTCTTCGATTTATGGGTTGTACCAAGCCTCTTAACTTTTTTCCGCTTAATCCCTTTTTTAATCAGCGTGATACTCTCTATACCACGAACTCCGGGTAACTAAGGTCTGAAATTTTTCACACCAAATTTATAACCCGACCCGTTCATAAGATTATCAATTATATCCAAAGCTTTCCTTTTCAATTTTTGACCAGATTCCTTAAAACGCCTGTTGAATGCCTGCTTGAGTGGTACTTTGCTATCAACGTCATTTAAAACATTAACACCTGTTCGAAGTGCCTCCTTATCGACTGTCCGCCCGCGCACCTCTCGCTAGTATCGGCAGCACACGTCGAAAAAGTCAACCTAGAAAACTGCCGATTCCATGACCTCTCTGATAGGATGATCCGACATAAACTTTTGATATTCCCCCTCCACCTACTTGTGTTGTGTAGTAATCTACGTAATAACAAATTATTACTTGACCATTTAATGTTTTTCCTTCTTCTTCTGCTTTAATCAATTTTTTAAAATAGAAGTGTCACTGTCAGAGTTCCAAACTCGAATGGTATAGGCAGTCCAATATGATCTGAAATTCTGTATGAAGAAGTGAAATGTAATTTGGAGATGAAAACTGTGTAACTTGTGTAGATGAAGAAATGTAGTTTCGGGTATCGACAGGTATAATACGTAAAAGCGGTGTTTTTGCATCACCCGTAACGTGAGGTTCACAAATATCGCAATAAACAAACATTTTCTCGGGTAAACCACGTGCCAGACTTGGAGGGTGATTAGCATAATGAGGATTATCTGATATTAATTGCTGTGGTGCAAAACCAAGTATACGAGATACTTTTTCACTGATTGCAAGAAAATGTCGTCCCTTTATCTTACAATCATCTTGAAAAATCTTTTCAACTTTGACATAAGTATCTTTGTCCTTTTGGAAAATTAATCCTACGTGTTCTGGAGAAATCGGTGTTTGGTTTATCGCTCGGACAAGATCGTTTGCCTGAGGGTAAACATTTCCGAGTACACACCAGGTCGAAACTCGGAGACAATAGTTGTTAACCATTTACCAGTTAGCATACCTGCGCTGCATTTATCTCTAATAGCATTGTCATTAAGCTCAGACAACTCGGCGTCCCCTTTAAGAACTTAAGGAAGCGAGTATTTGTCAAGTAAGTCTTCACCGTCAATTCTCGCTTCTTTCATTTTTCTCTTGTAATTTTCATCATTTTCTCCTTCATTCATACTACTCGGTACATTTTTCATTAAAGCTATGCAATTTTCCATTCGATCAGGTGACTCATGTCTTACATGAAGAAATGTTCTTGGAAATTGAATTTCTGTAAGTCCAACAGCCCAACGTCCCTGTAAATGTATTTCGTGAAGCAGCTGTGTAGTGAAACGACTCGTAGTATTGTGTGGAAAATACTTCATACTACTATTGCTCTGTAAAATGTGGCGAAATTGATCGTTATTCATTGTAAATTTTTTAGATCAGTAGCAGGTATCCAGGAATTAAATTTCTCAGAATATCCCATCCACTTGACAAGTAATTGTTTTTTGGAACCCTTCCCCCTACTACGTATCACTCGTTCAATTATAAATTCTGTCTCATTAATATCAGTATCTTTCTTCACTCCCGATAGTTCTCTCTCGTAAAAAACTCCGTCTATATTCTCACCAGTCAGATCTTGTAACTCGTAAACATAATGATTTTATCTCAGACCTTTAATTGCTCGTTTTATCACAAAAATCTCTTCTGTCCATCCAGCTTCATAACCTTTCGCAAAGGCGCCTTTCTGTCTACTCATCCGTACATAATCGGAGACCTTATATTTAGGCTTTTTACAAAGCAAGGCTTTTCCACCATACTTTCTTTTAATATTTAAACGGGCGTGTGCTGCATTTTCCAAAGTCACCTCTGATGGCCGCATTCCTATACTTGAATGTCGCGCATTATTATAACCCTGTAAAACCTGCTGTAAAACATCAGTTGACGATGTGTATTACTATGAGTGAAATAGCGCCACATACGTTCTTTTAGTGTACGATTGAATCGTTCAACTACAGCAGTCTTAACATTTGGATCACGTACGGCACGAAATTTTATCCATCGATTTGATAAAACATTTTGAAAACCTGCACCGAGAAATTCTTTGCCTCTATCAGTCTGAAGACAGACGGGAAATCGTTTTTTACTTCTCTCGAGAATACATTCAAAAGCTTTTCTAACTTCGTTCACAGATTTATCTTTAAGAGGCTCAACCCAAGCGTATTTACTCAGTACGTCAATCACCGCCAGCAGATACAAGTATCCATCGTTGGAATCTTTTAAATGCCTTAAATCAACTAAATCTGCTTCCCATAAATCATCTATATTTGATATATCATAATTTATTCGTCTGAATCGTCGATGAATTGGTATGTGTAGATTATATGTATCTTGAGATTTTAACCAATCAACTACCTTTGCACGTGATACTCTTCCACGCACAGCGTTTACAAGTTTTTCAATACCCGTGTGAGAGGCTTCATGAGATGGGTAAAAATATAGGTATTTCCTCTAATAATTTCATGGTTTCAGAAACGATGTTTTCCACTGATTACTACTACTTCTCGTCTATTGAGATTTAACTGAACCCGTGCTGCAAGGTGCTGCTCGCTTCCTACTTCTACCTGGGGTGTCAGTAATACTTGTGTGTACCTCGTTACCACTAATGCTGCCTTCTTCTTCTTCTGTCATTAGCGAGCCATAAAGTCTAGACGATAGTTTGGGGGTACGCCGACTACCTGTCTCTCTCGGAGAGATTATATCTTCTTTCCAGTATTCTCGATTTCCGACAATATCTCTAGACATGCCGATTTCACGAAGGATCATGGTAAACTGGCTTCGACCCGCCGGTTTTACCTTTTTTCTCAACCTCAATGCATCGTTTATTAGATCACTAATATTTGCATTTTTTACAGATTTACCATTTATAAAGAGAGAACAATCTGAATCCCATTTCACACGTTTTCGTACATCGGGTTCACAAAGTCGTTCGATTAAAATATTTCCTTTATTTCTAAAAGTTTTTGGAATAGTTGCAATAATATCATCAATATTTTCAAAGTAATCTTCCCCCTCATCATCATCATTATCATTAATATTGCTTGCAAAACCCATATTCTTATCTCTCTGATTATGCTGCTCTTTATTCAGTTTTTTATGTTTCCATGTTTCCTGGGTAAAAAATAAAAATTTTTGTAAAACTTGTTTATACATTTTCCATGTTTCACGTTCATCTTTCAAGAATGGATAATGTAATATTTGACTCATTTCAGCATCGAGCCTGGTCATAATATTACCTGGAGTTTGGGTCGTATTTCTGAGATTGGGAACTTTGTAGTTAGCACCAGAGAAGATATTACATATCTACAGGATTCATCGAGGAAGTGTGCGCTTGCGTATTTCCAGTATTAATCTCTGAGCTGGAACCTTATTGTAGAAATTTTGTTACCTGCTCGCTTGGCACCAAAATCATTTTTCTCGAATGTTCCATAATTGCCAAATGGAAAAGGGATACTTACTCTCGTGAATTAGATGAGGTGAAAATATTTGAGAGAAGACTACCGATAATCGGTGCGAGTAATAACGGTAAAAATCCACCCTTCTGAATGATAAATCGTTTTTTATTTTTCCAAGTACCCTTCGATGCTGCCAATTTTCGTAAAGTATGTTTATGCTTTTAAGTTGTTTTTCATGTGTTTTCAAAGGTATATTCCCTGTCAAAATATTAAGAGCACACTCGCATATACATTTTACGAGTTTTGCATTAGCTGTGCTCAGAATTGCTTTTCGTTGATTACGATCGAGACGACAGAGTGCATGCAATGCTACGTTTTTTTCACCAATGTGTTTACGTGCACTCGACGCCATGACAGTCGTACAACTGGTATTTCATTAATTCGAGCACCTCCTTTATATCTTTGACTGGTATGCACACATATGAAAAACCGTCAGTTGGAAAGATATTTGTTCTGAAAAGACAATTATCTGGTGTAGACTGTTTTAAATCGAGAAGAAGGTATCCATGAGGCTTAGATGTTGTGTACTGATATGCTTCTTGTAAAAAACGAGGATTTTCTGGATATATTTGTCGAGCAAGATGTTGAAATTGAGCTGGGTCTCGAGGATTTTTAAAAACTACAATATAATTCGTGTTAAGTGATATATCCCTTTGTGCATGTCCCTGATGGAATAAATTTTGCGATATAACGATAACACGAACAAGGAAGGTACTCCAGGTGTCCCTCGCCGATTTGATTCTCCCTGATATATGTTGTAGTTTTGTGTAGAAAAACAAAATTGATTTCGACCAAACCTACTGGGAAAGTTTCCTCATGATGAAAGATGACTAACGTAATTTTCCAAAAAAAAAAAATTAAGGGGGTGAAACACCCCTACATAGTTTTGAAGTTGTGCTGAACAATGCTAAATTTACAGGAAAAAACTTGAAAAAAATATATTTCACACTAGAGACAAAAATAAAGTTGACGTGTTTTGCAAAAAAAATTGGTAAAAAAATTAATGGGGGTAGCTACCCCAAAACACTTTTTATTTTATGTCTATGATAATATATACTTTTCATACAAAAAAAAATTGGGAAATTATTTTTGTAACGAAGGAAGTGAAATAGAGTCCAACCAAAATGAATGAAAAAATTACGCGGGGGTGAACCACCCCTACATATTTTCAAAGTTGTGCTGAAAATTGCTAAATTCACAGGAAAAAATTTGAAAAAAATATATTTTACACTTGAGACCAAAATTAAGTTCACGTTGTCACATATAGTGACTTTCAACCCATCAAATCATCTCTCTCAATAACCGTGGGAACGGAAGCAATTCAGCAAAAAATGGATAGCATTAGATCTTCGCACAGCCTTGCGACGTGCGACGTTCAGCGCCGAAGAATACGCGAATCGGTGAGACAGGCCCTGCGTTTCGACAGTCTCGATCAGTCTGAACTGAAACGTCTTGAGGTAGAGAATACACTGAGAGAGAAGGGAACAAATAAGGAACAAGTACTGAATAAATGTCAAGTTTATATGGATATAGAAGGATAATCATTTATAGCTTATAGTTGAAACATAACAGTGGTTCCAGTACCGAGATCGAATAAAAGGAGTCTGAGTTGGAATATGTGCTAAGAAATATTTATCGACCATGTTTTTTGAATTGACAATTATCTACATGTGTGTGTAAGTAAACAAAATCATATCTATCCGTATCCATATATGTATATAATTTGTCGCAATAAAAATTGAGCCCCCGCGGGAAACTTTAAAATGCTCTACACGGTCAAGTAGACGTTCATCTCCGTATTCGGAATACGAAAAGAATATAACATAAGTGAAAAAAGAACAAGAAAAAATAAACAGTGAAAAGGAAGTTTCTGCACAAAAGAATCGGGATAAAATATTAGAGAACATTTCTTTGGGTCAACGCTTTTATTCACGGGTGTAAAAGGGCAAGGGAAAAACTAAAAGACACCCCTATATTAAAATTTTTAGATTTGATTTCCAACAAATTAACCGGAAAAGCACGCAAACTACTATCATCGCGTTTAGATTCGTACACTCTTTACAGTGATTTTGAAAAAGACGTCAAGCGCAAATTTCGCACCCCTAAAACAGAAGCCTTTTGGTCGAGTGAAATCAGTCGAGTGTGTAAGCGTGAAGACGAAAGAATAATTGACTATGCAAGTAAGGTGCAAACAATCGTGTCACAATATACTGAGGCAGTTAAAGAGAGTAATCCAACAGATCCGACTGAGAACATTTCTCCAAATGCAAAAGTCTTGATAGAAAATTTTAAAAAATATGCATCAAAACAATTTTTAAATGGTCTCTTAAGAAACATTCGAATTCAGGTAATAACCGGCGAACCTAGAACTCTGAGAGATGCTATCGACATAGCAATTCAGGTAGAACAGGACGAAATTGATCTCCAATTTAGGGACAGACTCAGAAGCGGCAATAGCACTTCAGATAGTACAGAGAACTTAAAATCAGTTGCAAAAGTGCATTACTCTAACCCGGTTAGCACAGTTTTTGATAACACTTAAAGTCGGTCAAACACATTCAATCAAAACAAAAGTAATAAAAATAGAAGTAATTCCCGCGATAGTCAAAATTCACGAGGAAGCTAAGGTAACTATTCTAGAAATAAACATTCGAAACTTTGTAACCTTTGCGAGAGCAATACCCATGATCTCAGCGAATGTAGAACATTTAAAAGAATTAAGGAAAACCGGCAAAACAGTAGGGGGAGTAATAGATATAGAAATCAATCAAATTCCCCAAATCGATACGACTCGAATAACCGTAGTCCAAGTAGAGAACGCTTTCAACCAAGACAAACCCGATACGACGGTTGGTACAATCAAAACAGCAATCAAAAAAAAAATTTTCAAAATTATCACCCACATCAACAAAACACTCGAAACTCAAGTAATGATTCGAGATACCCTCCGAAGACTTATCAACCAAATCACCAAACACGTTACCGGACAGAATCCCAACGAAATTATCAACCAAATTATCAACCAAATTTTCAACCAAATTTTCAACCAAATTTTCAACCAAATTTTCAACCAAATTTTCAACCAAATTTTCAACCTAATTTTCAGCCAAACTTCCAACAAAGCGAACAAAATCTTGAAACAAACCACCAATTGCACTACAAACCAAATTATAACCCAAATTATCCGATTAGCAATGAGAATGACCACTACCATAAGTTTAATGACTCTCACGCGTGTAGTTCATCTCTACAAAATCCTTTTGATAATCGCGTATATAAGGAACACAAATCCTCCACAGATTCACAAAATTTAAACACACAAGTGACTCACCAGATGAGCGCGCAGGCGAGTGTCGAAGTGATGTTAAGACGCGCCACGGCGAAACTGAACTTAGAAAACGAGCAATAATACAACTAAGTACTCAGGCTAATGCTCCCACAATATTATTAAAGAGCGAACAAATTTTAGAAAATTTAGAATTTATTCTCGATACGGGAGCTGAAATAAACGTCGTAAAACGACAAGCATTACACGAATGGATTTGTATTGACGAACTAGTCCGATTCGAAATAAATGGTGTAACTCCAGGTGTGGTTTTTTCAGAAGGTCAAATTATTATCAAATGCAACGACATTGATATTAAATTTCAAGTGGTTCCCAATTCACTTGCGATCAAAGAAATGGGGATTTTAGGTAATCCCTTTTTCTGGCAGCAGCGAGCGAAAATTTGTTATGAATCCCAATGTTTGAAATTGCGTAATCAAACTTTTCCATTTCATCGCGAAGAGTATTTTACATTACCACCACGTTCAAAGAAAATCATTTTCGTGAGAATCAAAGACACCTCACTTACGGAAGGATTCCTTCCTGAGTTAGATGCAGGTCCAGGAATTCTTCTTGGCAATGCTCTGGTATCAGTTAGAAATGGTGTTGCACTATACCTGTGTTTAATGTTACCAGCGAAACTATCAAATTAATAACACTTTTTGCAAAAATTGAACCAGCAGACTTGTCAGATGCAATACTGTTTGACGAAAAAGCATTGGACAACGATGACGTCTCCCAAAAAAAGATATGTCAGCTAAAAAATGAGCTTCCTTCCGAGGCACGAAAAATATTGCGAATTCTAGAAGCGCTTTTGCCTATAGAACATTTAGATAAAGGTGAAAAATCGCATGTTTTAAAATTAAACCAACCATATACCCACTCCTATTATCTGCCTGGTGACAAATTATCGTACACCGACGCAGTCCATCATAGTATTTCGACGGTGGACGATAAACCTGTACACAAACAACCATATAGGCAACCCCATAGCCTCAAGGAGGAACTTCGCAGGCAAATTAAACAATTACACGACGATGAAACTATTTGTTCATACTCTTCTCCTTACAGCTCACCAATACTATTAATTCCGAAGAAACCAGATCCAAGGGGTAACAAGCGTTGGAGATTGGTAGTAGACTTTAGAGCCCTAAATAAAAAAACAGCAGGCGATGCGTACCCACTGCCAAATATATTTGATATACTTGACCAGTTGGGGGAAGCAAATTACTTTTCGGTACTCGACCTGGCTATGTGATTTCATCAAATTCCAATGAATCCCTTAGACAGGCATAAAACAGCTTTTTCGACCCCTTTTGGTCATTTCGAATACAACCGCATGCCATTTGGCTTAAAGGGAGGGAGGCCCTGCCACTTTTCAACGCTTGATGGATGTTGTTTTGGCTGGTCTTCCAAGTATAGAAATGTTCGTGTACATGGACGACATTATAATCTATGCTAGAAGCTTGGAAGAGCATGACAATAAATTTCATCGTCTCATGAGTCGTCTGCAAAGCGCAAACTTGAAGTTGCAACCGGAAAATGTTTTTTCCTAAAAAGAGAGATATCATATTTGGGACACATCATCAGTAACCAACAAATTCGTCCAAATCACGATAAAATTAACGCAGTAAAAAACTTTCCAGTCCCAAATACGATTAAAAACGTTCACCAATTTTTGGGACTGGCAGGTTATTACCGCAGATTTATGAAAAACTTTTCAAAAATTACGAAACCACTCTCAGATTTAACAAAACCAAGTGTTCGGTTCGAATGGACAGAGCAATGCCAACAAGCTTTTGATTTGCTTAAACAAAAACTTTGCGAAGAGCCCATTCTTCAATTACCAGATTTCGAAAAAGCATTTATATTAACTACTGACGCGTCAAACTTTGCCATAGGCGCCGTGCTTAGCCAAGGCGAAATTGGTAAAGATCTACCAATTTCTTTCGCATTTTGACTTTTAGAACCTCAAGAAACGCGATACTCGACTATTGAAAGGGAATGCGCGGCAATAGCCTGGGGAGTTGAGTATTATCGTGCTCTTTTATATGGGCGAAATTTTATCATCATCACAGATCACAAACCTTTAGAATACTTAAAAACAATAAATCATAACGCAACCAGACTCGCAAAATGGAGGTTTAAGCTCGATGATTACGAATATCAAATAAAACACAAGCCCGGAAAATATAATGTAAACGCGGACGCCCTGTCACGGAATCCGGTCACAAAATAAGTTTCCGAAATATTAGCACTAACACCACGAGAAATTAACCAAGAGTCAAAAAAGCGTGACAGAGTATCGGACTCTGATTCAAACCAATGTCAAGCAAAAAAGAAGAGCAAAGAATTCCACCAGCCGAGTACAAGAATTCGTTTGGAAGACGAGTCGAGTGAAAATCCAAGGCAAAAAAAAATAATTGCCCAGGAACAGACCGAATTACCAGCGAAAAGAAAAAGAGGTCGACCAAGAAAGTTTCAAAACCAAGAAAAGAAGGAAATACAAATCAAACGGAAAAGAGGACATCCTCGGAAGAATATAATACAATCAGAATTCGAAGAAATAAGCCGTAAAGGAAAGGCCCCAAGTAAAAATATCACCAGGGAAACATTTTTTTCGGAAGAATCTTCTATGGAATGGGAAATCATCTCAGAAACAGAAATCACGCCGATTTCTTCAGCGGACGAAGAAGAAGATGATAATCCTTTAGCAACTACCCGAACAATAGATTTATCCGGAGACATCCCAAATAACAACCGTGAGGTACAAACCATGAAGTAGAAACACAGAAGGAACTACACAGAGGTAGAAACACGAAAGAAAAACCATTGCACATTGTTGAAGATGCAGTAGAAGAACCTCGTGATAGTCGACCAGGGAAATCAACAAATTTAGACCAAATAGTACAGAGCGATGCGGAATCATTCATAACAACAGCTGACCAATCGGGAAAGCGTCGCAAAGAAATATTATATAAGGAATTCATCGAGAAATCAACCAAAGAATCAAGCATAGAATTAAATAAAAAACAAACGAAAGCGACAGAAAACGAGAAGTTAGTCATAAGTGAAAACAATGAAAGAATACCCATCGAAGAACAAAAACAGGCAGAACTCAGAGATGAAGCTAACGAAGCCCTGAAAAATCTACAAAGATCTAAAAATCCCAAAGCAGTAGAACCTTCAGTCCAGAAGACAAAAGCAGATGCACACCCAACAGAAGAACGGCCGCCACCAGCTCCAGATTATTACAACAAAAATCAGTCGGCCGGTAAAGCGATAACGAAAAATGGCAATAAGAAAAGGTTAACAAAATCCGAGCGTTGTAAGGATAAGTCATTAGCAAAAATAATTATATCTAAAGAACACCTTTTTACTAAAACAGATAACATTGCATTTTTCTTCACTGAAAATAATGACACAAATACAAATATAGTGTGTACCATAATAGAAAGACGTATTTTATCTGAGGAAACTTTGAAACAAACAAACAGCAGTTGTGGGGAAACAACGTATTTCAAAATCGGAAAAACATATATATTTGCTCTAACGATTCAAAAATCCGCTAAAGATATCCCGGATCCAAATATAATACAAGCATGTATCAAACAATTAAAACAACTGATAATAAAATTCAACATGAAATCATTTAGAATGTCACGCGATCACGATCTACAAACTATAACGTAATGGGAATCTATTGAATGAATAGTCCCCAAAATGTTTCAAAACACTCGAATATCAATCACCTTATGTGACGAGAGTCTTTATACACCTTCGGCGAACAAAAGACGCGATATTATCAAAGAGTGTCACGCGTCGACAGCATCAGGACATAAAGGGATTATCAAAACCTACCATCGCCTCTTACAGGACTTTTAATGGTCTAACATGCTGTCAGATGTACGCGAAGTCATTAAACGATGCCCGCAATGTCAAAAAAGCAAATCCATAAGAAATAAGCCGAGAGCTCCGATGATAATCACCGATACACCATCGGAACCTTTCGACAAAGTAGCAATGGATATATGTGACCGTCCACGAAGAAAGGGACCTAATGCGTCAACGCTGAATTTTACAGGACGGGCGATCGTAGCAGAGCCTGCAAGCCAGCATTTACGTAGTGGGGATGCGTCTACGAAAAGCACCATACGTGGCGCGTCCCCGGATGGCGGATAGGGGAATGCTCTCTGGAAACAGAGGGTAGGGCTGAAATAAAATAGGCCCCGCGGACCAAACAGACTGGGTGAAGGACACACCGAGAAAAAACCATGACCTCTTCCTGTTGCGGCCCTGTACCGAGTGTTCCTGCTGAATACGGTTACACTATTCAATAAGCAGTCACAGGTAATGTCCAGGGATGGTCCCGAAGGAAAAACCTCCAAGCCAAGGCGTTAATCCACCGTGCCGAAGGCTGCATGGCACCAGGGGAGTGGTGTTACTAACGGTGCCTCTAGGATACCAGGTCACCTTCTAGAGTATACAGACCTTACCCCCGCATGCGGGGCTCTGCGGGGGTGGACCTTTATTTCCCTAGCTACTCGTGGGAATTCAAATGGCGACTAATACAAATTTAAACAGGAGTATATGTGAGGAGTTGGAGGGAGAGCTGGACGTAGTGGAGAAGTTTGACAAGAGTCAAAAGACTAATGCCAAACAGGATATCATGGATGCGAACAAGAATGTAGAGAAGGGTCGAAAACTCGTTGACCCATTAGGGATGGACTGGAAAAGGCGTGGAAAGTGACGGGGGAGCTGGAATGGAACGTGCGGTTCATAGACGCAAACTACAAAGACGCGATAAAGTACGTTGGAAAGGAGGCAGGAAAAAAGAACCTGCAAAATGTAATGAAGGAGAGAGAAGACGCGAGCCAGAGCGGGACTCAAACTGAAGAAGCCGTGGAGGCTCCCACTACCCAACTTCGGAAGCGTGAAAGGGAGCCTTCAATGAGTCCCGTTGAGGCAAACGCAGTCAAGCAGAGGGTGAAAAAGCCGAGGACCCGCAATACTATTGTAGCGTCCTCGACTCTAAAGGGTGAGGATGCGGAGGGCACCACTCCTGCCCCCGCATCCACGAAGAAGGAGAAACAGAGGAGAGCTCGACCCGAGGCGGTCCTGATAAGACCAGCCGAGGGTTCGAGCTATGCGGAGGTCCTCAGGAACCTCAAACAAAAGGTGAAGCCGGACACCCTTGGTGTAAATATCAGGGGTGTCAGGCAGACCCGTAGGGGAGAGGTTCTTGTGGAGGTAGGGCTGGCTGCGGATGGCAGATCAAAGCTGTCCGCGGCCATTAAGGATGCCGTAGGGAGTAAGGGGAGCGTGCATGACCTCGTTCCCCGCATCGAAGTCGAGGTCCTGGACCTCGACTTAATCACAGATGCAGAGGATGTGGAGGCTGCTGTCCGAAAACACTTCGGAGGGGCAGCAGCTGGAGAGTTAAGGGTGTCCATGACGAGGAAGGCCTTCAGAGGTAATCTGAGGGCCTACGTCGAAATGAAAGAGGATCTGGCGAAAAGACTCCTCCGCACAGGACATCTCAAAGTGGGGTGGGTGTCCTGTCGTGTGCGGAGGAAGACAGAAAGTATAAGGTGTTACCGCTGCCTGGGCTATGGCCATATGGCGGCGGGATGCAGGGGCCCGGACCGGACCCAGGCCTGCTGGAGGTGCGGCAAGGATGGCCATAGGGCTGCGGCGTGTGAAAGTACGCCGCAGTGCTATCTCTGCGCCGCCAAAGAAGAGAAACCCCGGACCGACCATCTGCCGGGGACAATGCGGTGAGCGTCGTTCAGGGAGGCCGCCTGTTCGAAGAAGCCGGATGAACGACGCAAGTAGCAGATTACACCCAACCAAGATGCCGAAGGCTGACGAGCCCGGGTTGTGGTACCACCACACAGTGGGTATTACCGTGTTTGGGTCGAGTCCCACACTCAGTGCGTAAATGCATTCTCACCTCCTCTACAAAAAAACAAAAAAAACAAAAAAAAAAAACCCTCCACTTACCACCACACTGTTAGGCACGAGCCAGTGGATCTCACGGACACGTCGCGTACAGCTGTGTGTTAAGTGGTGGGGCTGGCTTTCGTAGGCCTCTCGTACGCTTATCATGCCTATGTTTGTAGCTTAATAACAAGAAAAGTAATTAACTAAAAAAATGTCTGATTACTGGAAATGAAAGAGTAACTCGGAAACTATCGATTGGCGTAAGAAAATGAAAATCGATTTTTTCCGCATTAGGTCCCTTTCTTCGTGAATGGTCACATTTGTGGACCTCTTCCGACTTCAAGTAAAGGAAATAAATTCATTCTAACCCTTCAGGATAATTTTTCGCGGTACTGCATAGCGTCGGCACTCCCAGACACATCAGCTAAACGAATCGCTAGAGAAATTGTTGTAAGCCTGATTTGCAAATTTGGTACACCTCGAGCCTTTTTAACCGATCAAGAAAAAAATTTTACAAGTAAACTAATGAAGGAATTTGCAAAGGTCTTCAGAATTAAACAGATCACATCCACCACATATCATCTACAATCATATACAGCATTAAAACGCAGCCACCATGTTCTAACAGACTACATAAAACTCAATACGTACGGCAAAATTGCCAACTGGGACAAAATATTGCCAATCTTCATGTTCGCTTACAATACGAGCGTACATGAGGCAACAAAATTTACTCCACATGAATTGATTTTTGGCAGTCGTGCGTATCTCCCATCAGGCATCATTGAGCGGGAAAAAATTAGAACATATACTGATTACACAGATGAACTATGTAACAAACTTTTGGATAACAGAATAGTAGCTGCATTGAATCAAAACAAAGCTAAACACAAAAGTAAAGAAATTTACGACAGAAAAGCACGACCAAGAAAATTTTGTGTAGGTCACAAGGTTCGTTTATAAAAAGAAGTTAAAAGTGGGAAATTCGATGACGAAAACGTAGGACCTTACGAAATCATAGCAATAAAAGACAAAAATAATGTTAGAATACGTATTAACCCTTCATTAGATCAGGATGTCCATACAGATAAAATAAAACCCGTCCATCTTACAGAGTGGGAGGAATAATGACACCAGATGACACTGTCGAGATATTGGAGTTACCGCACAGTTCGGGATTATTCTGGGAATACTTGGGAGAACTCAAAACATATGATACAATTTGGAAAATGGTATCATACGTCGACCTTAAACAATGGAGATTGCAACAAGACATCGCCATCACAAATTTCAACATCCTACGGAGATTCTGCAACCAATTAGGACAAAAATGTTTCAATACGGACGAAGGCGAAGCCCTGAACACACTCATCAGCAAGTGAAGAGAATATGAAGAGCAACTCAACGAATTATTGTCAAGTAGTCTCAACAATAGTCGCAGAAAACGGGCACCATTCGGGTTTTTAGGAACATTAGCTAAAGTTTTATTTGGAAATTTAGATGAAAATGATGCAATTCATTATGACACAAAAATAGAGGAAATTTCAAATAGCACGGCGCAAATGGCGGTTCTTTTAGAAAATTTCACACACGTTGTAAAATCGGAATTCAATCAAAATAAATCAAATCGACGTTATTGGCCAAGAAGGTAGAAGAATTCGCTCAGCAAATGGAAAACCAATTAAAAGGTGGAATTCGAATTGGAAACCATAATGTTAATAGACGCAATTTTATTTGCCCGACAAGGCGAAATTCATCCAACAATTTTATCCTCAATGCAAATACTCAAATGCATCGAAGAAATTCAAAAACAAAAACCGAATCTCGAGTTACCCATTCCCATAAGGTCCCATAAAACGTACAATTTGGTTAAACTTTCCGAAATAACAATTTTTTTCAAAAATTCACAAATAATATTCGTATTACAATTTCCACTTTCAAATCTGGAAACATATGACCTGCACAAGTATACGCCTATACCTGTGAGGCAAAATGTCAATGATGTAACTAGAATTTTTGCATACATTGTTCCTGAATCCAAATATTCTGCTGTATCAAAGAATAAATTAAAACACATAAGTCTATCAGAGGATGATTTAGCTACATGCAAATTATTTCAAAATAAATATCTATGTGAAAATGCGTATCCTATAGAAAAAACGAATAGCGCGAGTAAATGTGAGATTCAGTTAATAACCAAACCTACTTTTTCGAATTTTAAAGATTCTGATATAAGATTCAAACAACTACAACACCCTTACTGGCTTAAATTTGAGACAACTAACTCGTAGATGTATTCGCTATCTCATGAAGAAGTGATGCATGTAACTTGTAAACAAAAAACAATGACTTCTTACATATTAAACAACACAGGTATAATCTCGATTAAACCAAGTTGCGTGGCGAATACAGAAACTATAACTTTGACAGCAACACAAACAATAATTTCAAAATGCAATATCACCTTTCAAGTTTCAAAATTAAAAACTACGGACTCTTTGAATCTAACTGAATTATACGACAAGGTAGAACAAGATACAAATTTAGCAGAAGTGTTTCAAGAGTTACAAAACCAACCAGAATTCATAGATAATAGTCGAAAGCTTAACACTGACCTGACAAATAAAGGTATACAATTCCATAGATTAGGAGAAAAGGCTAGAGAAATAGTAAGAAATAGAGATACATTAAGAGGAATAAGTCAACTTGAAACAGGCGTAACATATACTGGGGATTAACAATATTCAGCACATTATTTTGGTTTTTAGCGCGGCGATACGCGCTTGGTAGGATGTTTTCTTCTTACTGTTCCAGGAAAAGCATACGGTTCTGTGCAAGAAAACGAAATAAAGAGATCCAAACAGAGCGAAAATCAGCTGAATATGTGGAACCAAGAGAACCGTCTCCAAAAACTATGGAACGCCCTAAAAGCACACAATCTGTAAATCTTAATGGATCGAATGAAAGCTCTTTACCAATAAATCGTTCTATAACTTGGACTGAAAATGAGCAAGTAGAAACCAGACCAACTACCAGGGATGTTTATGATGTTTTTAGTCTCTCAAACACTTTTCAATTTGAACAAGTAAAAGCATTTACAACCTGCTCTCGTGTTGATTTTGCAAGGTGCTACCTGCTCAGTTTGAACAACTAAAAGCCTTTACGATCTGTTTTCGATGTCCCATGGCAAGATCCTATCTTATCTTAATTGATCTGTGAGGTCTTAATCCCATATATTTCCGCACACTAGGAGGGTTTAGGAAAATAGAAAAATACCCTATTAGTTAAAAGCATTTTTATTTCAGTTTCAGAAAGTGGTTGTAGATAACAGTTTCAAAGTTTGTTTAACAATGTCAAGTAATATTTTCATTTCAAAAATGCATACACATACTCTCGCACACACACACAGGAACACACACACGAAGAGAAAAATACTTTTGTTCGGTGATATTAAATGTAGATAAACATTTTTGAACATTAAAAATCATAAAATTCATTTTTGAAATTTTGTCTGGACTATTCTTTATATACAATTAAAAAATGGTTTTCTAGAAAAGAATTGTTATAAAAACACATGTCAGATATACTTTGAAATTAAATTTGTGGACAGAAGCTGCGAACATTTTTTTTAAGTGTCATTAGGCTATTTTGAATATTTTACACAGATTATCTTTCATTTCGTTTGAAATGTGACCATTCAGAATGCATGATATTTCACAAAGAAAGCAAGTTCAAAATGTGAATTTACAAATTCCGGCGATAATTTGGATTTCAGCTGCTGCTTAAAGTACTCAAATTTCACATTCACCATTTGACGCACAAATTCAATGGATGGCCTTTGTATTTTCTCGGCCAAAAAATAAGCACTCAATTCCTCCGTGAAAATATCCTTGCAGAGCTTGACATTCGATAAAACTCTCTTCATGCTCCTGATGTGTTCATCAATGCAAACAACGATGCTCGAAATGTGGGTGCTTGAAGAACAATGCCAGGGATATAGAGTTTCTCATTTTTTCCTTGCGTCTCGTTATTTGCTGAGACTGCTGTTGTCGTTGTCTTGTTCTGTACAATCTTTTCGATTAGAATAGCATTTGCATTATACGAGGTTGTAAAAAACAAGTTATAACGTCCAATTTTAATCGGTTGAAAACGGGAGTCGTTGTTATAGCTGTTGCATCGATCCTCTAAGTAGGAGCAAACGATATCGAATTTTTGTTGCAATTGAAGCCATTCATCAAGATTGAAGGATATTTCATGGGATTTGTTATCCAAGAGACGTATAACTGGTTCAAAAGAGCCGTCGGATTGAATCTCCAAACCAAGAATAACTTTTTTCGAAGAGGAGTTATTCAATTCATAGATTGTTGCAAGAATCGGAGGTTGACGAGGTGAATATTTTGCTTTCTTCACCGTCCCACTTTCAGATAATGATAATGACATATCAGCAGGACAAACTCGTTTTTTTGAGAAACTTTTCACTATCAGATCTTGTGAGGCTTCACTCTGATTGATACTATATTCCATCGTTTGACTTTGGAGACTGGGATATGTTATATGTTGAAATTTTCAGAGTATAACTGAGGCATTTGTGCGGCGCGGCAGTTTTTATACCTCACGCATGGGTCTATTCTAGTGGGGAGGCGTAGATATGACGTCACATGTGGTCAACCAATCAGAGTATCTTCTCTTTTGAGAGAGAAGCGCGTGACGAATGTGTGTATCCCACACATCCGTTTTTATCTGCTTTCACAAATGTGAATGAAAAAAGTCTATCCTTGTACAGCGTATGAGTACTCTTTATTGATGGTAAAATTAAAATACTTAAAATATACGTGAATTTCCACAAGTTAATTCAGGTGAAATATATATTTTTTAATTCCATAATTCCACCCATGGACTACCTAATTTTACTTTATTGATTGAAAGAGATTATTATCCGTAATAGCCTCGCAACACAGGTAAATAAAGCGAGAGAGAGAGAGACCCTTCCTGTCGACAGCCTTTACCGCCTCAGTGATGTAATTGTAAATGTTTGTTAGCTATTTGGAAAATTCTCAATCGTTTTCGAAATCTTGTCGGTACAAAAGTGTACAAATTCAGAGATTGCGTGTTTCAATATTTATGGCAATAACCTCTCGGGTTCTATCAACAGACAGTTAATCCTTCTCTGTCTCTCTCTCTACCTCTCTCGATACCTATTTTACACAGTTGGGACAGACTGAAGTCTAGACGTCCAGCCTAATGACGATACTCAGGTTAGTTGTATTGTATTATGCGAGGTACCCATAATAAAGATTGCCATATATTTACAGAGTATATGACCTATTCAAATAATCAACTTACTGAATATTGTCTAACACTTTTCACCATATTTTGAGATTTTATCATTTTCGGGTAAATTTTGACGATGGTTCCCCATGAAAAATGGAGGTGTGGCAAAGCACCTGATTGATTGGCCACTTCCGCTTTTCAATAGGGATTCTGAAAATGCAAAAATTGTCTATATTTCCCACTACTTCGGAATTTTCTTCAAGATGATAGGTGCTCGTTGTAAACACCTAAGTTTTCCCACCACCCCCATACACCTTTGCTGCTTTAATATAACCACCTTGTTCGGATTCAAATCCACAGTTTCTCTTGATCAACGCAAGAAGCAACAGCTCTCTTGTTTTTTCAAGTTTTCGTAAAACCTTCTTTCAAACCCTTTTGAAATGTTCGTGGCAACCGTATTGGCCAACATGATAACCATGTGTGGAATGTCGGGAGACTTCCAGGAATGCGAGTTACGGTTAATACTTAAATTTCTTTTGACATTCCTCGATGGAGTCGGGGTCGATCGTTTATTAAGGGTGATCGGCGATAACGTGAAATGCTGATGAAGTGAAGACAGGAAATTGACGAGCAGCAAATCCGCCTTGACAGACTTAGAGAATTCTACAGAGATGGTAAGTCGAAATCAATTGTATCCTTTTATATGATTGTTTCAAATATTTTTTATAATAATGGTAATCTAATAACATTTTTTATTTTCTCTTCCAGCTCTTGGGGAAATTTCCGAAGATGTTGGCACCAGTAACCCTTCGACATCTTAGCCTCCTCCTTCTCAGACATCAGCAAGTCAGCCAGCAACAACACCCGGAATCGCGGACCAGCATGATGATGACACAGTGATGGTTAATGTGGCTGCAGATGTACCATCAACATCATCATCATTATCACTATCAGTGCCAGTGCTAACACCTACGGCTCCCGATGTCATGTTTATTGATGACGACGAGGACGGCGTGGGTGTTGGATCTAAAAGTGAAAGTGTCGAAATACCACACGAGTTGCACACACTATTTTTCATCACGAATGTGAGGAATATGCATTCTTCGTATTTTATGCGCACGAGCGAAGCGAGTCCGGAATATCGCTGGTGGGGGTGGAGGGTTCGGGGGGCGGAGCCCCCCGAAGAAAAAACACCCCAATCAAAAAGATAATTTCAGGTGCCGATGGAGAATTGGCCGTGTTTTCACGAAACAAACGCACCTAACCTGAAACCTGCTGTGGGCATATTTAAGTATGATATTTAGATCTAATACGTTTTTATTTGATTATGATTACATATAATCAATATGAATATTCATATTAATCATATCAATATTATTTGTCATTTTTTTATACTTACTTCTTGCATCCACGACACAAAACAAACTGTTGTTGACATTTTGAAGATGATAACGTTGAAGTTAGTAGAAGATTAGTTGCGTTTGTTTCGTGAAAACACGGCGAAGCGTGTGATTTTTCTTACTAAAACACGGTGGAGCGTGCGATATTTCTTCTAAAACACGGAGCAGCGTGCGATCATTGTAGAACGCACGCTATTCGCACGGCACGCGCAATATGCCACAATGCGCACTGAAAACAGATGTGAAGTATGGCATATTCCGTGCATGCGTGATGAAAAAAACAATAGTGCTCGTTTTTGCAAGATTGTGGACCTGTGTGACAGTGACGATGACGACAACGACGACGACAAGAAAAATAATTATTTAAACGACAATGATAACGAGGACAATAACATGGAGGTCAACAATGACGAGAATGAGCACGACGACGACGATGAAACTTTCTTCGAAGACGAAGATGAGGAGATGCCGTCTAGTTTCGAATATTCTGAGGAGGAAGAGGAGGAGGAGGAGGAGCAGCAGAATATAGAAGAGGACGAGGAGGAAGATGTGAACGAGTACGAGGACAGGGAAGCCCTAAAACGTTCATATGTGGAGAGGGATGCTGAAGTCGGTAAGTCGTTAGTTTTATTTTTTATAAATTTTATATAATTTATTTGAAAGTTGAAAATTTATTTAAAAATCAAAAATTCAATTAAAAATTAATAATTTATTTGAAAATTACAAATTAATTTTAAAAATTAAGAATGTGTTTAAAATTGAAAATTATGTATGTATATTTGAACTCTCCCTTTTGCGGGTTTGAGGGCCTCCGCTCCCTGTACATATGTTTACATTTCATCCTTATTCTAACTTAACCGCTACTTATTTTCTAATGCATCGCCTTATATAATAACAATAATCTTATTACTACTCTTCTTAAACTACAGACAATGAGCGAACTTCCCGGGCTTCCGTTTTCTCTTACCATCAAATTCATTTAGACCGATTTGAAAATTCAAAATTTTTACTCGTTAGTTTCCTTTAGACAGGATTACCCGTTTGGCTCTGCCCTGATCCCTTGCTTTCTCTTATTTCTTCCAGTTTTTTCATCCACATCACTCCCTGCCCATTACCATCCAAGATCCATCTCACACATTCATCCACACTCAACTGTCCATCTTCCTCTCCTGTACACCTCTCTAACACATGTGTCCATGACTCCACTTCGTACCCACATACTCTGCACAGATTGTCCTCTTCATCCATCCAATATCTACAAGCTCTCACTCCTTCTCCCATTCTAAACCGTATCACCCTATTCCATTTATCTTCCTTTTTCATCTTTTGCAAATATTCTGGTTCCGTCAACTCTTTGACCATCATATACCATCTATTGTACCTAGAATCCATGATCTTTCTCCATCTCTCTTCTCCTTGTCTTACTAATAGCTCTAATTCTATGTTCTGCCAATCCAGAACCCCTTCCTGTATATCACAAACACTCCTCATTTTTTTCCCTTCTTCCTCCCATTTTGAATTTCCCCAATTGCCTCTCGTCTCCTTGTTCCGAACTTCGTCCAAGCATACTTGTGCTATTCTGCTCCCCTCTCCCCTTTTCAGCTTCTCCTCAAACCTCCAGGCTCTCTTAATTTGTCTAGTTACCATTTTTTCCCTTCCTAGTTCTTCCCTTATCATGTATCCTGGTCAACTCCAACTAACCCCCATTACCCATCTCAGAAATCTCTCATGTATGCTTTCCACTTTCCTATGTTCCTTCCATCCCCAAACCTCCACTCCATAACACAACACCGCCCAAACCAACGCATCAAACAACCAAACCCTCATTCTCCAATCGTCCTTGAACCTTCTCTTTCCTATACCCCATACTTGGCCCATTACTTTACTCGCACTTTCTATTCTTTTCCTCACCTGCAAATCGTTTCCCCCTCCTGACTCAAACCAAAAACCTAGATAACAGAACTCCTCCACAATTTCCACTGTTTGTCCGTTCATCTTCCAAACGTAACCTATTTTGGTCTTTCTATTTCTGAAGCACATCACCTTGGTCTTCCCTACGTTCACCGTCAGTTCTTTTGTTCCCACGTACTCTTCGAAAATTCTTATCATTAGGTTCATTCCCTTCTCATCGTCTGCTATTAGAACTACGTCATCCGCGTATGCTAGTGAGTATAGTTTGCTATTACCCAGGATCGTCCCCCCTTTCCCTTTCTCCTTTAGCTTCTCCTCCAGGTCTGCCAGCAGCAAATTAAAAAGTAGTTGACTTAACGGGCACCCTTGCCTTAGACCTCTTTCTGTCCAGAAAACCTCCCCTTTTTCCCCGCGTATCTTCACCCTAATCCTGGTTTCAGTAAAAATTCCCTCTATCCTCTCCACCAGCCCTTCTTCTATTCCCCTCTCTTTCATTGCCTGCAATAGCACTTTTCTATTCACTGAGTCAAAAGCTGCTTTGAAATCTACAAAAAAAGCGACTAATTTCCCTCTTTTTCTCCCTAAGTTTCTGTTAACCAAGTAGTTGAGTACGTAAATGTTGTCTATTGTCCCCATCCCTTTTCTAAATCCCGTCTGGTTGTGTGGGATACTTTGCTTCTCTTCTATCTGATTCTCTAACCTTTTTCTTAGAATTTCTGTGTATATTTTATAGCCCACTTGCATGAGAGTTATCCCTCTGTACTCTCCTACCTTCTTACCCTCCCCTTTCTTAACAAGCGGTACTACCAGCCCTGTCATCCACTCCTCCGGCCACCCTTCTCCTCTCCAGACCTTGTTGCATATCCTCCACATCACTTCCCTAATCCCTTCTCCTCCATACTTTATAGCTTCGTTCTCCATACCATCCTCTCCTGTGGTCTCGTTTCTTTTCAGTCTACCTATCGCCTCATTCACTTCTTCTCTTGTTATTTTGTTCTCTTCCTCCATTTCTCCCTGGACTGTCTCTCTATTTTCCCCTTCGATCCTGTTTTGTTCTCCCACTAGCAGACCCTTAAAATAATCCGTCCATTCATCCATTTCTATTTCTCCATTCACGCTCTTCCTTCCTCCTCTTTACCTGTTTATCACATCCCAGACCCTACCTTCTTTGATAGCTTTTTCTACTTCTTCCTTGTATTTCTCCTTCCTCCTTTGCTTTTTCCCTCCCAGCATCTTCTCATGTTCTCTTTTTCTCCTGTTGTACTCCGCCTTCTCTATTTCTCCTTTCCTCCATTTTCTCACAGACTCTTCCATTCTCTCCTTACTCTCCCTGCATTCCTCGTCCCACCAGCCTCTCTTTCCCTCTTCTCTTCCTTCTTTTGTACCTATCCCATCCTTCACCTTCTCAATCGACCCTTTCAACCTTTCAATTAACGAGTCTACTCCCTCCTCCTTTTCATATTTAACATACTCCTTTTCCATCTTCTGTTCAAACACTTTTAATTTATCTACCCCCCAGACTCCCATTTTCGTGTTCCTTTCCCCCCCTCTTTCCTTTCTCTCTCTGCCACGCTTATGGACGCCACCTTTCAGTGTAGCTATTACTGGGAAGTGTTCTGACCCTATCTCATTCCCTACATTCATACTGCATATCATATTACTCATTCTTTCTTCCGCCAGGATGTGGTCTATTATTGTTTCTCCCTTACCTATAAATGTAATCTCTCCTTTCTCATCTCTTTTCATGTTGCCATTACATATAAACCATCCGGTTTCTCCTATTATGTCTAGTAACCTCCTCTCCTCCCGGTCTATCTCCCTATGTTTGGTGCTCCTTATATATGCCTCCTTTTCTTCATCCCAAGTCCCTTCCCCTTGCTCGCCAGTCCAGGCATTTAAGTCACCTCCTATCAAAACCAATTCTTCCTTCTTTTCCTCCATCCACCTCCTTATTACTCTCCAAACTTCCTCTTCCCCTCTTCTTCTATATACACAAACCACCGCTATTTTGACTTTCCCTATTATAATCCTTCTTACCATTGTTCCCTCCTTTTCTTCCCTGTCCTGCTCTGTTTTACCTTTTACTGCCAGTTCTTTTCTCACCCCTGAGACCATGCCGCCCATTCCTCTACCTTTAACGTGTTCCTTCCTTGCCTCTTGCATTGTCCACACATACCCTTTAGGTAACAACCTTTCCATCCCCTTTCAATCCTTCTCATCCGCCCAGGTTTCACTCATCATAATCACATCCCACTTTTCTAACTCCCGCCAGAAACCTTCATTCTTGTTCTTCAAGCCTGACACATTCCAGAAAGCTATTTTCACTTTTTTCTCCTCCCTTCCCTGCCCTATCCTCCTTACTTTTCTTCCGCCTTGCTTTTTGGAAACCCTTCTGTTTGCTCTCTAGCCTCTTTTGTATCTTCCTTTCTTCTACCTTTCTCAACTCTTTTTCCCTTTTTCCTTATTTCTTCTACTTCCTCGTCCCAGACCCACTCCTCCCCATTTATCCATAGTCTGTCTCGCCCTACCCATACCATGCATCCCTTTTTCCTCTCTATCTATGCTTTCTGTTCTATTTGCCATCTCCTTTTCCTCTCCCCCAAGTCAAATCCTCTTCAATTCTCTCCCTTCTTCCTTTCAATAATTTTTTGTTCTCCATAATTTTCTTTTTCTCCTCCTCACTCCCTACTTTTACTACAAACATTCCTTCTTTTCCTTCCTTCGTCATTCCTAATCTCTTAACTCCTTCTACCCTTACCCGAATTCCAATATCTCTCAGCAGATTTTTGATTTCAATTTCCCCTGTTTCACTCTCTATTTTCAATCCCTTGACTACTATGTTATTTTTTCTCTTCGCCCTTTCTTCCCCTTCCAATCTTCTTTCGATCTCACTCAGTCTCTTCTTCATTCTTTCATTGTCATTTTGCACGTTATCACTCCCTTCTACTTTTTCCGCACTTTCTGTTCCCTTCCCCATATGCTCATTCCTAACTTCTAATTTGCTTACCCGTTCTTCGAGTTGTTTTATCTCCCTATTTGTCTGTTCGTCAATCTCTCTCTGTCTATTCTCTATGGCCTCTAGTTTACCCCATACCATGTCTTTCTCCTCTTTCCAGAGTTTATCCCACTCTTCCCACTTTTCTCTTACTTTTCTCACTTCCCCCCTAACTTCTTTCCCCTGCCTATTCATATCTTCCAGACTCTTCCTTGTTTCCTCTCTGAACCCTTTTATGAGGGCTGCTAGCTTCTCAAACATCCCCCCACCCCCCCTATCTCTGTCTGGTGTTTTTCTTTTAATCTTCACTTTCTTGTTATCCTTGTCCCTTCCCGGATCATCTTTCCCTTCCTCTCCTTTCCTTTTATCTTCCCCTTCACTGCTAGTCACGTTCTCCTTTTTGTGCCATTCATCCAGACTCCTATTCGATCCCGCGCTACCTAGCCTGTTGAGGCGCTGTAAGTTTGAAGGTCTCCCGCGCTTCTGGCTCGTGCCTGAACCCCTTCTCTCAGCTGATCCGACCCTGGTCGGTGTCTCGAACGTCTCGTCATCGCTACTGTCGAATTCTCCCTTCTCCCCACTAACCGCGCTCACAACCTCGTCCGCTCTTGCTTCTTCATCTCCCTGCCCTCTGTCGCCCGTTTGTGGACTTCGTATGGTCGGCATACCTACCTTACCAAAGATTCCTCGATGTTTCCCGCTCTTAGCTTGCCTACCTCTTGCCCCCCTTGCGCGACAACTATTTTCTACCTCTGCTCTCCGCACTCACTGCCCTTTCTGCACCCACACACGCTGATTCCCTTCACCATTTGAAGATTAAAAATTAATTAAAAAATAAACAAATTATTTTAAGATGAGAAATTTGTTTAAAAATTGAAAATTTATTTAAAAATCAAAAATTAGAATGAAAATTAAGAAATCATTTGAACATTAATTTGAAAATTAAAAATTCATTTGAATCTTAAAAATTTGTTTAAAAATAAAAAATCTATTTAAAAAATCGAAAATTTATTTAGAAAATTAAAATTTACTTAGAAATTGAAAATTTATATAAAAATCGAAAATTAATTTGAAAATTGAAAAATTTATTTTAGAAATTAAAAATTTATTTGAAAAATTAAAATTGGATAAAAAATTAAAAATTTATTTTAGAAATTAAAATTGATTTAAAAAATTGATTTAAAAATGAAAAATTTAATTGAAAATTAAAAATTGATATAAAAATTAATAATTTGTTTAAAAATTGAAAAGGACCCCTCACCAAAAAAAAAATAAAAAAACGTCTCTGTGGATTTCTCTAAATTTTGGATATATTGTAGATCGTGACATCCCCGACAAAAAGTTCTAATGCCAAAAAGTCAAAGAATGGACAGTTTTTCGTCCATATCACGCTAAAGCCATTATGTAGTTTATGACCCCTGTTAGAAGCGTTTACGACTCAAGGTCAAAAAAGGACCAAGTTTTCGTCCTTAACTAGTCAAAAGTCGACTTTAATTACATTTCTTTGTACGTGACCTCCATTCAAAGGACTTAATTGCCCAAGGTCAAAAAGTGAATAGTTTTTCGTCCCTATTGCATCAAAGGTCGCGATAAGAGCGCTTTATGAGAATCACCGCAGAAACTGCGGGACGCTGGTGCCATATTGATATATGATGCCCAGAACACTGACCTTCCGCTATTTTGTAGTTTATGACCCCTGCTAGAAGTGTTTATGACTCAGGGTCAAAAAATGACCAAGTTTTCATCCTGAACTAGTCAAAAGTCGACTTCAATTATATTGCCTTCTACGTGACCTCCATTGAAAGAACTTGATCGCTCAAGGTCAAAAAGTGGACAGTTTTTCGTCCCTATCACGTGAAAGATCGTAATAAGTGCCGTTTGGGAGAATCGCTGCAGAAACTGCGGAATTGTTTAGCGCCACGTTGATGTGTCGTGCCCAGAACTCTGACCCTCTGCCATTATGTAGTTCATCTTACCTGGTGAAAATTTTTTATGACCTCAGTTGAAAAAATGACCAAGTTTACATCCTGATAGAGTCAGAGTTCGTATTTAATTACCTTTATCTATGCTCGTATGTGACCCCTGATAAGAAGACATGATGCCTCAGGGTCAGAAAATGTTGAAGTTTTCGACCTTGGGTCCCGTCCCTCTGCCATTTTGTAGTTTATACCATTAACTACAATTTAGCCATTTCCCTTTCGGCGAGCCTCTAGGGGTAGGCGTGACACTATCCGATTCGGGTAGTGTTTCTAGGTGGATAGTTTCTTGCAGTAAATAACTACAAGTGTGGGCTCACCACACCCACGACCGCCAACAGTAACGCAGTAGTATTATTCTCGAACGGTCACCCATCCAAGTACTAACCGCGCCCAACATTGCTTAACTTCAGTGATCTAACGGGAACTGGTGTTTCCAGCGTGGCATGGCCGTCGTTATGACACCCGATAAAAGGTGTTTATGACCCAGGATCATAAAAGGATCAGTTTTCCGTCCTTGCAGCGTAAAAAGTAGAATTTAATTTCCTTTCCTAGTATATGATCCCCGATAAAGAAGACTTGATCTCCCAGGGTCGAAAAGTGGCGAAGCTTTCGTCCTTACCGCTATAAGGTGTTATTAAATGCCCTTTGGGAAAATTACCGAAGAAGATGCGTGACTCATTGACGCCACGCTGGTGTATTATGAAAAGAAAGCTGGTTTTCTGTATATCTTGTCTGAGTTTACTTACATGATCTGTTTATTTATTGTAAGGCGTTCGGATTTTATTGTTGTGGCCTGTGAGCAGCGTCTTGTACAGTGTGAAGAAGATGAGTAGAGGAATACCAAACATTATTTTCATGTCATGCATATCCCATGAACCATAGTACGCTTGCCACATGTGCGCATGAACCAAGAGTTCATCCACCTGATTTGCACGTGCAATGATACCCCTGGATTGGATCGTCATTGCAGTCTGGTTCGTCTTCGTCAGTTGGTAGATAAGCAATCCAAAGTTGGTGCCTAGCTGCATTTTTGAATCGTGAATAAACTCTAACGCTGATCATACCAGCCTCTGGTATAATGTCACGATGTTGCTGGTTCATGACATTCAACTGGAATTCTTCTTCTTCCTCTCTCTGTCTTGTCCCAATGTACGAAGGAGCTATGTTAACCTGATAGACGCCGACTGTCAGGTCTCTGAGAAACTCCAATGTCAAACGAGGAAGGTTAAGAACGTGCTGAGAATTCAGCCGAACCCATCGTTGACCACCTCTAGCCTGTAGGTTTTCCGTTTCCACTAGTGCTTGGACAATGTTCACGTTATGCGCTCTTTCCAGCAACTCTCTACCCAACACTGCATTAGCTCCTGCCATTTCAATGGGAGGATAGTATCTATTAATTATAGCACCAGCGATGCGATAAAAGTCTCCGAGGTTGTAGACATGTTGGATAGGAATTGTATTACCAAAAAACTTGAAGATGGATTTGATGTGGCCATTTCTAGCATCCACTATCTACCTAGTTTTTGTTACCAACCGTGATTCATTTGCTTCCTCTGTAGAGAGTTGACGTTGTCCAGGCTGGAGATGCGCGGGCATTTTCCATGTAACTCCTAGTTGTTGCAACAGAGCAATGGCATCTTGTTCGCGAGTGAGAGAAGTTTGTGTAAGAAACGATGCAATGTTTAAAAAACCTTTTTGACGATAAATACGTTAAAGGACAGGTTACTGAGAATAAATAGTAGAATTGAATTAATCCAATATTAACAAAATTGTTCAAAAAAAATCGAACTAGAATATATTTAAATCATTTCAAAAATTAATATACATTTAATTTGAACCTGTCTGCCGAAACGACGAGACAAGTTCTCAATTTAACGTTCGGACGACGACTAAAATTTGCTTACAAGAGGTACGAAAGGTTCTCACTCATACAAGGAATATGACTCAACGATAGTAGAATAAGGATAAAAGAAGAAATCGATAAGACTTTAAAATTAGAATTCCATTAAAATGTAAACATATGAAATTAAAGTCTACAATGAAAAGTCGATGTTAAATAAGTGAAATAAAATAAAAGCATCTGAATAATTATATCAGTCAATTCCGAACACATCTCGATACCCTCTATCGACTATTAAGATCGACCCTTCTTGGAACCATTCTATCATTCTATCAACGTCTCTTTGGAACTCATTGTTTAGCATCGCAGCATCGTTGTTTCGTGAGTCTGAGAAGTATGGTCCATGGATGTCCAGTATGTAACCATCTGGTGCTACAAGTAAAGCAGGCTTGACTAAATGACGGCCTTTGTGACGACAGTACGATTGTCGCAAACTCCGGAAGTTGCTACTCATATCAATTTAACTGTAGGTGCCGTCCACATAAACTAATATTCTGGGTATATGAGACTGTGGATTGTACAATTCGTTAGCGAACTCGTTTACATGTCTTGCAATGAAATTCTCTCTCCTAATCGAACCAAATTCTAGATTTTCAGGTATGAATCTTTGCATTAAAGATTGTCCGACAGTAGCAACTGCTAGACTTGTAGCTTGTCTACTTGAGTCTGGAATATTACCTTCAAGAATTCGTCAGAAAGTCCTTGCAGTAATTTGCATAGGAACATCAACAGATCTGTTTTAGTGACATACCTTTGGCCGCCCTGACGAGGTACTGGGTCGCAGTAAGTGAACAACTCTCGGAATGGCTCCTTTGTTACGGGAGCCATACAATCAAGTTCGATATCTGATACGCTGTTCTCATCTTCATACCTATTCAGATTAAGTGCAGCGTTGCGAAGTTCTTGCAAAAACATATGTAAATGTTGCCCTTCTATCATGTAGGGCCTATGAATAAACCGAAAACCAGCCATTAAAGGCAGCAGGAATAAGCCTTTATCATCTAAATGATGCGCACAAGATCGGACGTTTTCAGGAACGTAGATGTTTTGGGATATAAAAACATTAACCCTACATTGCACAGAAAGTCTGTGAAGATCGTTTACATTATTACAAATAACACAACTACGATTCGCAGTTTGCGTTAACACGTTCAATCTTACGGCCTGGGGATTATGTTCGACTACAGTTACTTCATCTCGAACAGATCGATTACAATTGATGCATAATCTGGTAAGCTCGTCGACAATGAGTGGTGGCCCATTCATCTCATCACGTCTTCTAATAGCAATTTCACGTATAGCGGCTTTTTCGTCTTCATCAATTCTCGACAGGACGCCGGGACGTAATTGCCTATTACAAATAAAACATAGTAACCGATTCATGAAAGCGATATCGAGATTTTCAAATCTATATCAGCATAGAACTAGATGAATCAGCTATCAAAAATAATCACATCATTCATATTGACGGACTAGTAATAATAATCCTGAGAAATAAATAAATGGCTGAATCAATCTCGTGAATCCAGGAAGTGTAAGGAAACAAAATAATAATGATGGAAAACAAAGTAATGCAGAATATATCTGGCGCAAACTTCACAACAAGAAACGAAATTCTTAACTAAATCATGGCTAAAAAATCAAACGATGGAACAAATCTGGAGTAAACTTTCAACAAGGAACAAATAGCAAAATAAATTGAATTGATCTCATGTCTTCTAAAAATGTCCAAATAATGAACAAGAACTCAGAATAGATCTGGCAATAACCTTACCTTTCGCGTTATGTACTTCGGAATCGGAAAAGGAAGGAACGACTTAACGTCGAAAAGGACTCAATGATAATGGCAATCATACATGAAGAACAAAAGAAGTGCGATAAAAAAAGCGATCGTCTAAAAGATTACACTTCTGGCACTAAATTCACGACATCGCGTCTCTAATGAAGTGAAGTAGGACTATAACTTGCTCGGGATTCATCAAACGTCTATCAATTGTTTTATTAAATAAATGTTTTTGAAAAAACTCTTTATACAATAATAATTCTGATACGAAAATAAGCGATGGATCGATAGCTAGGGATTACTTATCAGGCAACTATAAGTAACGTGTAAGTATGTATTGTGTAAGTACGGTAAATAATAAAGGCGACTTTGAACGCTCTAAAGACGAAAACTTAGTCATTTCTTTAACCTGGGTGATAAGCACTTTATACCTAGAGTCATAGACTACAAAATGGCAGAGTAACAGAATCTTAGGCATGATACATCAATATGGCACCAAAGAGTTAACACGACCTTTGACGCGAAAAACTTTCCACTTTTTTACCTTGGGCCATTAAGTTCTTTTAACGGAGGTCAAGTACAAGGAAATGTAATTAAAGTCGACTTTTGACTAGTTGAGGACGAAAACTTGGTCATTTTTCGAACCCGAGTCATAAACACATCTAACAGGGGTCATAAACTATATAATGGCAGAAGGTCAGAGTGCTGGGCATGACACATCAGTATGGAGCTAAACAACTCCGCAGTTTCTGTAGCGATTCTCCCAAACGGCATTTATTACGACCTCTCACGTGATAGTGACGAAAAACTGTACACTTTCTGACCTTGGGCTATCAAGTCCTTTCAACGGAGGGCACGTGCAAGGAAATATAATGAAATTCGACTTTTGGCTAGTTCAGGATGAACAACTTGGTCATGTTTTGACCCTGAGTCATATACACATCTAGCAGGGGTCATAAACTACATAATATCGGAAGTTCAGTATTCTGGGCATCATATATCAATATGGCACCAGCGTCCCGCAGTTTCTGCGGTGATTCTCCTAAAGGATTCTTATCACGACCTTTGTTGCGATAGAGACGAAAAACTGTTCACTTTTTGACCTTGGGCCATCAAGTCCTTTGAACGGAGGTCACATACAAGGAAATATAATCAAAGTCGACTTTTGACTAGTGAAGGACGAAAACTTGATCATTTTTCGACCCGGAGTCATAAACACATCTAACAGGGGTCATAAACTACATAATGGCAGAGGGTCAGAGTTCTGGGCACGACACATCAGCGTGGCGCTAAACAGTTCCGCAGTTTCTGCAACGATTCTCCCTAACGGCACTTTTACGACCTTTAGCGTGATAGGGACGAAAAACTGTAAATTTTTTGACTTTTTGGCATGAAAACTTTTTGTCGGGGATGTTATGATCTACAACATATCCAAAATTTAGAAAAATCCACCGAGACCTTTTTTCAATGTATTTGGTGCGGGGTCCTTTATTTAGGAATTAAAAATGTATTTAAAAATTGGAAATTTATTTTTAAAAATTACAAATTTATGTAGAAATTAAAAATTTATTTAAAAATTGATAATTTGTTTAAAAATTGAAAATTTGTTTAAAAATTGAAAATTTGTTTAAAAATTGAAAGTTCATCCAAAAATTGAAATTTTATTTGAAAATTAAAAATTTATTTGAAAATTAAAAATTGAAAATTTATTTGAAAATTGAAATTTTATTTAAAAAATCAAAAATTATTTGAAAATTAAAATTTCATTCAAAGAATTGAAAATTTATTTTAAAATTGAAAACTTAATTGAAAATTAAAAATTATTATTTTTTTTAATTAAAAATTTTATTTGAAAATTAAAAATTAAATTAAAAATAAAAAAATCATTTTAAACTTGAAAATTTGTTTAAAAATTGAAAATTCATTTAAAAATCAAAAATTCAATTGAAAATTGAGAAATTAATTGAAAAATAATTTGAAAATTAAAAATTTATTTGAATCTTAAAAATTTGTTTAAAAATAAAAAATTTATTTAAAAAACCCAAAATTTATTTAGAAATTAAAAATTTACTTAGAAATTGAAAATTTATATAAAAATTGAAAATTAATTTGAAAATTGAAAAATTTATTTGAAAAATGAAAATTGATTAAAAAATTAGAAATTAATTTTAAAAATCAAAATGGATTTAAAAATTGAAAAATTGATTTAAAAATTAAAAATTTAATGGAAAATTAAAAATTGATTAAAAAATTAATAATTTATTTAAAAATTAAAAATTTATTTAGGAATTGAAAATGCATTTGAAAATTGGAAATTCGTTTTAAAAGATTACAAATTTATTAAGAAATTGAAAATTTATTCAAAAATTGAAAATTTATTTAAAAATTGAAAATTTAATTAAAAATTGAAAGTTTATTCAAAAATTGAAATTTTATTTGAACATTAAAAATTTATTTGGAAATTAAAAATTAAAAATTTATTTAAAAAATGAAATTTTATTTTTGATTTTAAAAAATATTTAAAAATTAAAAATTTATTTAAAAAATTGAAAATTTATGTAAAAATTAAAAATTCAATTGAAAATTAAAAATTCAATTGAAAATTAAAAATTTACTTGACTTCCGTTTCCCGCGTGAAAGTGTGTGGGAGCGGTGAAATATGGTGCTGAGTATTTCTGAAAATTGTGGTGAAATTTGAGTTGAGTGGATTGTGGATGTATGTAGAGTGGTTCATTTGTGAGGGATTGATTGAGAGATTGAATGATTAGCAAGGGGTTAAGGATATTTTTGGGGATCAGGACAGATTTGTGTGGATGTTGAGGTAAGGTGGGTTTCAGGTTTTTGACAGGGTGGGAGGACCAGGTTGGTCGTAGCAGGGCAGGGTAGAGAAGGAGAAAGGCAATGCAGGTAGACGCGACGGTAGATGGAGACAGAGAACGATAGAAGGCGGGATCGTTTGAATTGGATTCATGGCTAGCGGAGCGAATACTATCAAGGAAAGCAGGGATTCAGATCAGGAAGTTTTCAGTACACCGAAAGGGGAGAACAAAGAAAGGAGGGCAAGGGGAAAGTATAGGAAAACGGTAGAAAAGGATAGATTAAGGGCGAAGAGCGTGGGGTCCATTGAGGCATTTATCAAAAGGCTAAAGATCCGATGGAAGTGGAAAGATTAAAAGAAACACGCGAAATGATGATAGAAGCAATGGGGATGTATGAAGAAAGACAGGAGAAAAGGGTGGAGGAAATAAGGAAAGAAATTAGACAGGAAATGGCCGAACTTAGGAAAGAAATGAGGAAATGGGAAGAAGTCAGGGAAAAGCTAGAGAAAAGGATCTAGATGTTGGAGCAAAGGCTAGAAAAGAAGGAAGAGCCTGATAAAAAGGTAGATGAGTTTGAAGGTAGAATACAAAACATTGAAAGTTCCAACCGTGAGTTTGGAGGTAGGGAGAGTGGAAATAAGGAGAAGCAAAGGCTGAGAAAAATAGAATAAAGAATAGAACAGAAAGATAAAGAAGAAAGAAAAAGAAACATAGTGATAAAGGGTCTAAGATTAGAGGGGAAGGGGCTGAGGGAAGGAGTGGAATAAGTACTAAAAAGGATTGATGCTAAGGTAGAGATAGAGGAAGTGCGAAGTGTAGGAAGGAAAGAGCGTAGAGGTGAGAGAATGGTACTACTGAAACTAAAGAAATGGGAACATAAGAGGGAAGTGATGACAAAGAAGAGGGGGTTATATGGAAGCTCGGAGAGAATAGAGGATGATTTGACATGGGTAGAAAGGAACATGCAGTATAAGTTAAGGAAAATAGCTGAAGAGGAAAGAAAAAAGGGAAAACGAACATGGGTTAAGTAAGGGAGAATACAGATAGAAGGTGTATGGTGGAATTGGGACGAGGACAGGGAAGAGTTGGTGAAAAATGAGGTATCGGGAAACTAGGAGAGAAAGGAACGGGAGGTAAAGGAATAAGAAATAGTGAGAAAAAAAAGAGACGAGATACGAAAATAGGGAAGATTGGAGAACATGCTACTGGAATATAGCAGGCTTAGAAATAAATAATAGGGAGTTTATGAGAAATTGACACAATGGGATGCACTAGTAATGATGGAGACGTGGCTAGATGAAAAGGGATGGGAAAGAGTAAGGGGAAGATTACCAAGAGGTTAGAGATGGCAGGTTCAACATGCAAAGAGGAAGAATAAAGAGGGCAGAGCAATGGGAGGAATGGTTATGGGAGTAAGGAACGAATGTATAACAGAGAATGATAAAAAAGAGTTGAAAGAACATAAAGAAGGATTAATAGCCAACGGCAATACCACGCTGAAAACACCAGTTCCCGTAAGATCACTGAAGTTAAGCAGCGTTGGGCGCGGTTAGTACTTGGATGGGTGACCGTTCGGGGAATACTGCGTGGTGTTGGCCCGTCGTGGGTGTGGTGGACCCACACTGGTAGTATTTATCCACCTAGAAACACTACCCGAATCGGGTAGTGAGGCAATGAACTTTCGAGTTCGAAATGCTAATCAATTTTTATTTTTTTAATAGTAGAAGAGATAAATATGGGAGGAGAGATGTGGAAGATAGTAGGGGTTTATGTGAACGGTGATATGCAGGAGAAATCAGAGGAGATGAGAGAACTGATGGAAGAAAATAAGCAAGAGAGCAGGCTAATAATACATGGTGATTTAAATGCGAGAGCAGGAGATAGAGGAGGAAGGGAATGGGATGGAGAGCGAGGAAGAAAATCCAAAGACAAGATACTGAATGGGGAGGAAAAGAAGTTGTTGAAGAGCCTAGTGGAGATGAGATGGTCTATCCTAAACGGAAGTATAGAGGGGGATGAGGAAGGGGAATATACACGTTCAGGAGGAAAGAGGGGAACGGTAATTGATTATGTGGTAGTGGACGACGAAGTAAGGGAGAAGGTTAAGAAACTAGAGGTGGAGAACTATATAGATTCGGATCACTCTCCCATAATAGTGACGGTAGAGAAAGTAATAAGTAATAACAAAAAATAAAAAGGCTAAAAAGGCAGCAAAAGCAAGAGGAGCAGGAAGAGGGGATTGGTCAATGGAAGGTAAAAAACAATTTAAAGAAAAAGTCAGGAATATCCAAATGGGAAAAGGAAATGTAAACGAGGAAATGGAAATAATGGTAGGAGAAATAAAAGGAGCATTAGAGTGCACAAGCAAAAAAGAACTTAGTGAAGGGGGGGATAGAAGTGGATGGCATGAGGATCGGAAACAGATGAAGAAGGAAGTGAGAAGGGTATTAAGAGAATGGAGAAAAGGGACAAGTAGTGGAGAAGAGTATAGGAGAAAAAAGAAGGAGTATACTGAGTTGTGTGATAACAAAAAAGAGGAGGAAAATAAAAGGTTTGAAGAAGAAGCAGAGAAGGCTAGGACAGAAGAAGAGGTTTGGAAGTTGATAAATAAAGAGAGAAGAAGAAGGAAAATAGTAAACCAGGATATTGAGATGATAGAATGGAAAAAATATTTTATGGAATTACTAGGAGGGGTGGAGAGGAAAGTTAGGAAAGGAGGAAGAGATGGTAGGGAAACAGATGAGGAGGAGGAGATTACAATAGAGGGAATAGTCAAGGTATTAAAGATGATGAAAGATGGAAAGGCCCCTGGTATAGATGAGATTCCAAATGAAGTATGGAAATACAGGTGGACAGAATTAAAGGAATGTGCATGGATAATGTGCAATAGATTATGGAGAGGAGAGGGGTGGCCAGAGTTATGGAAAGAAGGAGTAGTGATACCAATAGTGAAGAAAGGCAAAGGGGAGGAGGTTAAAAATTATAGAGGAGTGACACTAATGCCAACACTGTATAAAGTATATGTGACTGTTTTATCGAAGAGGTTAAAAAAAGAAGTTGTGGAGAAAAAGATAGAGCCGCCGAAGCAGACAGGGTTTAGAAAAGGGATGGGGGTAATGGACAATATATATGTTCTGAACTACTTAGTAAATAAGAGGATTAAAAGGGAGAAAGGGGCAATGATAGCAGTGTTCGTGGACTTGAAGGCGGTGTTTGACTTATTAGACCGAGGCGAGATAGAGAAAGTTATGGTGAAAAGGGAGATAAGAGAGGGATTAATAAAGAGATTATCGGAAATTTTTAGAGATACAACAAGCAAGGTAAAGGTACGAGAGCAAGTGGGAGATAGTTTCTGGTTGGTGAGAGGGGTAAGGCAAGGATGTCTCTGAGCCTACTTTTATTTAATATATTAATATCAGACTTGGAAGAACAAATGAAGAGAAAAGGATGGGGAGGAGTTAGGATAGGGAACGAAAAGATGTGTACACTGGCATACGCAGACGATATAGTATTGATGGCAGAGGATGAAGAAGGGATGGCGGGCTTAATTACCGGATTAGAGGAATACTTAGATGGAAAAAAGTTGAATTTAAATGTAGAAAAGACAAAGATAATGAGGTTTAGAAAAGGAGGGGGAACAGAGAAAGAATGGACGGGGAGATATAAGGGGAAAAAATTAGAAGAAGTAAAAGAGTTCAAGTATTTGGGATATACCTTGCAAGCAAATGGAGATCATAGAGCTCATATAAGAGAAGGGATAAAAAAAGCAGCAGGGGTAATGAAACAGATATGGGGAATAGGGAAAAAAAGATTTAAAAAAATTGGAGAAGGAGAATGGGGTTATTTTATACGCTGGTGTGGCCGGTATTAGGTTATGGAGCAGAGATATGGAGATAGAAAGGAAGAAAAGAGATCGAAAATTTACAAGAAAGGTATATAAGGTGGACGCTAGGGGTAGACTGAAGGACGCCGGGATATATGGTGAGAGAAGAAGCGCAAAGGGATAAATTAAGTACTAGAGCGGGAAAGAGGGCATGGAATTTTGAGACGAAGCTGAGGGAGGGGAAGGGAAGGGAGTTAGAGAGAAAGTGTTTGATGGAGGTAGAAGAAAGGAGAGGGAGGGCGATTGAATTAACGAGATGGGAGGAAGAAAGGAGGGAGTTCTTTAAGGCTAAAGATATAGAAGACGGGACTGTAGTCAACTATGAAGAAGGGGAAAAAAGGAAGAGAGAAAGACAATTAATAGAAGGATGGGGGATGATTGAGGAATCAAAATATAATATATGGTATGAGATGATAAAAAAGGAAGGAGTACAAAAGTATTTAGAAAAGGGATGGGGAGAGAAAAGATGGACAAGAATAGCAAGATTTAGATTGGGAAACGAGGTAAGGGCAAGTATGTATTGGGAAAAGAAAGATTACAGGAAGTGCAGAATATGTGAATGGGAAGAGGAAACATGGGAGCATGTATGGCAAGGGTGTAGGAGAGGAATGGAAGATAAAGGAAGCTGGCAAGAGAATGTGGTAAGGATTTTAGGGGAGGATGCTAGGGGAGCAATTGAAAAAGAATGAAAGAATGGATGCAAAAAATGGCAAAATGGAGGTACAAGAGAAGTGAATGAAAAAGGAAACGGAAGTCGCTTAAATTAGAAGCGTAAAGATTTGTAAGTAATCATAATGTAATAGCATAAGTAAATTACGATGCGTTTGTGTTACCGCTCTCTCTCTCGCTTGCACTCTCGCTTTCGATCACTCGCTCACTCGTTCGCTAACACGTCCCAAATTGCGCTATCGTCAAAAATAGATTTAAGGCGTTAGATATAAGATTTTATCTAAATTATCTAAAAATAATATTTTTACAACTAGTATTTTTTACAAAACTAAAATGTTTTTATGGTGTTTTTTTTGGGATAAAAATATCTTTCACGGTATTTATTTGTACGCAGAAACTGCGTCAACCTCTGTGCCGTGTGTTCAACAAGGCTATGGTAGAAAAAGACCTCGTTCGCCCGAGAGCGAGCAAGACACAATAGAGCCATATCTCAACGGAGAGGAGAGTCAGGACGATATAGAGTCTAGTCAGGGTGGTGAATTGCCATCAAATTCAAAATTTTTAATTATATGTAGAAAAAATCGACATTATCCACATTTCGGTTTACAGGGTAGCGAAATGGAATTACGATTCGGCTACAAATCTGACGAAACAATTTGTCCGATAGAGTGGCCCGAATCGGCTGTGCGAGAATTATTTCAATTAATTATAACTCCATATAAACCGCGAGATTCAATCGGTATTAAATTCATAGCCGATAGCTTTACACAGGATGATGCGGGTCTATCATTTCGATATGTACGTGATTGCCATTTTGAGGATTTATGGAATTTAATTTTCATGGTCACTCAGAGTGTGGCCGAGTTCCGCATTGATGATAGTTTTAAATTAATAATCGATTGTGTAAATAGCCCAATGGGTGTGGAGTGGGGGGGGGGGGGATTGACGTACGATGTTCTTAACAAAAGATCTATTTTAAGTATATTGAATACCGACAATTTATGTCCCCCGCGTGCAATAGTTTGTGGCAAAATTTATAAGGAACGCGGTCAGATCACTACTGGAGATAAAAATGAAGTTTGGAATCGCGTAAGAAGTCGAAATTCAACACTTCAAAAAAGTTTAGCTCAGGAATTGTGTCAAAAGGCCCTTGTCGATATTCCGCTAGAAGGATATGGATTTTTGGAATTGGAAAACTTCCAAACATACGTTATCAATGAGGGTATTGCACTTATTGCATTTGATTTCAAAACCTCCGGGTGTGGTGATGAACCCCGCTTCTTCGATGGTACTACACTCTTCATCGAAAGAGGTGAGGTTCCCTCACATATTATCCATCTTTTGTTCAATAGTGATAGCAATCATTATCACACTATTTTAAATTTAACAGGGGCTGCATCCTCTCGAGTTTTTTGTACGCCTTGTAACAAGGGGTACAGTAACAGGTCCGATCATAGGTGTGCGCATAAATGCGAGGCCTGTCTCGCTCAGACCTCATGTTTAGAAAAGTGTTCCAATAATAGATCAACAGATGCCCCAAAGTGTGAAAAATGTCTTCGTCGGTTTTTTAATAATGATTGCTTTAATCACCATTTAACGCCTGGTTCATACTCCTCCGGAAAAAGTGTCTGTGACACGTTGAAAATTTGCGCCGAGTGTTCACGCCTAGTGAATATTAAAAAAGATAAAAATCACAGATGTGGGTTCAGTTTTTGTAGGATATGCAAGTGTGATCGTGAATACAATCACGAATGTTTTATGAAACCCATACGTGATCGTGTGGGTGGTTATAACACTAACATTTCGGAACCTGTGATTTTTATTTTTTATGATTTCGAAACACAGCAGGGAGAAACACTCGCGGGGGATGCTAGCGTAAATGAGCACAAGGTAAATCTTTGCGTAGCCCAACAGGTATGCAGCTGGTGCATTCATGAACAGGATATTAAAAAATCTTGTGAGCACTGTGGATTGATACGCGAATTCGTGTTTGCTGGTGAAAATCCCATGCGTGATTTTGTAGATTTTACCCTCCGTCCAGTTGTAAATTTTAAAAAGATTATCTGCATAGCCCACAATTCTAAAGGGTTTGATGCTCAATTCATTTTAAAACATCTGACAGAGCACAGATCTACTGAAAAAATAGATCCAGATCTCATACTCAATGGCACCAAAATCATTTCAATGCGTGTCAAACATACAGTGTTTATAGATAGTTTGAATTATTTCCAGCTCCCTCTTTGCTTTACCAGCTTCGTTTGGACTAGAAGGTATAGGTGAAAAAAAAGGAACATTCCCACATTTATTCAACCTCCCAGAAAATAAAAATTATTGTGGTCCTCTTCCCTCAATTGAATTTTATTCTTCGGGTACAATGAGTAAAAAGGCTCGAAAACAATTTTTAAAAAGGTACGAGGAAAAAAATCTTTATCCGAATCACCAGTTTAATTTTTGGCATGAGTTGGTATCTTATTGCAAAAACGATGTGGATATCTTACATTGTGCATGTATTGTGTTTCGTAAGATATTCCTGGAATGTGGAAATGTTTTCCCATTCACTGAGTCCCCCACGATTGCATCAGCCTGCAATTTATTTTTTCGTAAACATTTTTTAAGTGAGCAGACAGTAGGGATTATACCAAGAGGTGGGCATAGGTACGGTGATAATCAGTCCAGAATTGCAATCGAATGGCTTTTATTTATGGAAGGAGCGCTCGTTGTAGAGATTCAACACTCTGGTAGGGGTAGGGAGTATCGTCTTCGTGAAGGGCCTATTGTAGACGGGTACTTTCAAGAAGACAAAAACGGACCCCGCCATTTTTTCCAGTTTCACGGCTGTTTTTGGCATGGTTGCAAACGATGCAATAACACGGGTAGAGATAAAATAGTCGGGAAATCTGGGGAAAGGATGAATGATTGTTATGAACGTACACGCGCTCTGACCTCTAAAATTAAAAGATACGGTTGGTTCTGATGAGTGTAAATCATTTACAGGCCCTAATTACGATCTTAGCAAAGTCGAGGGTTTAGTGCGTTGTACAGTTTTACCACCTCGAAAGCTCTATCACCCCCTTCTGCCTGTTCGCATGCATGGTAAATTAATGTTTTCCCTCTGTCGCACGAGCTGTGAAACTCTTGAATAGGGTGAATGTCTGCGTGAAGATGAATCACAGCGTGTGTTTGAAGGTACCTGGGTTTCCCTTGAATTGAAGAGAGCAATAAAACTAGGTTACAAAATCGTAGAAATATCAAAAATTTGGCAATATAGGGTTGTTCAGTATGATCCTGTCACTGACAAGGGCGGTCTTTTCGCAGCGTATATCAATATGTTCTTAAAGGTTAAGCAAGAAGCGAGTGGGTTGCCATCATATTGCATCGGTGAGGCTTCAACACTTGAATACCTACGCCAATACGAACAGACAGAAGGGATCAAACTCGATCGCGAAAAAATTAATAAAAATCCCGGCTTGCCATCCGTGGCAAAATTATGCCTTAACTCTTTCTGGGGTAAGCTCGGTCAACGAAATAATTTACCTCAAACAGAGATTGTAGGAACACAGGAAAAATTATTACGTATAATACTTAATCCAGAAATTGAGGTGAGGAATATCATACCTGCAAACGACAAAATGCTGTACCTTTGTTGGGCATACAGAGAAGAGGCAGCCACACCTTTGCCTAATACAATACTTCTTCCCTCCTCTCATCTCGATTACCACCTTCCTCTATCCTCCCATTTCAGTTTCCATCTTTTTCCTTCCACTGTAACTTCTTCCCTTTCCATTCTAACAGCCTAAAACCTTCTTTTTCATCCAACCTACTCATCCCTCCTTTTTCAACTATCCATCCATCCATAGCTTTGATCCTTTTCCCGCTTTCTTTATATCAAATGCATAATTTGTATATATATATATATATATATATATATAAATATAATTAATAAAAAAACCATTTTTATACGAGGAAATTTCTGCCTTATTTTATTTCCAATCCTCATAAACCTCATCGTCTTCTACTTGTAATCAGATCTAATTTTTTGATTCGCTCAATAAATCTATTTTAATTGATTTAAATGTACTTCTCATCTCTTTTTATTTATCATTCCATTCCTTTAGAGAATAAGTTTTTATTATTCGTATTTCAAAATTGAAAGAAACGCATTGATATTTACTTCTTAGTTAAAATCATTTTAAGTATAATCCTAGATTTAAATTACTAGAAATGACGTCAGAAATCTCACTTTTCCCAGGAATTTTCTTATCTCCAGATATGGGTGCAAACAAATGCTAGACACACATGCACGTGCTCGCATCAGCTATAGTTAACAGAGACCGGGGGGGGGGGGGCGCGACCACCGGTCACTGACCTCGCGACGTAGTGGTGGGAGTAGGCGCCAGTCCAGACAGACGGCCGAGGAGTGGGGGTAGACGGCGGCTGTCACATTGATCTCGCGGGAATTTTTGAGAAAGTGTATTCACTTTTTTTACATCTCTGTAAAAGATAACTTTTAAAAAGATGTAAAATTGTTGAATAATTCCCTCGCGATCAAGGAGCAGTCATCAACATATTTTGAAATAACTTATTTTGTAGTGACGTTCATTAGATTATCCCTGGCGGACCGAACGAACGGAGCGGATACGCTACAGCGTATCCTTATAGTATCCACATCGTATCCTCTCCGTATGATGCAAGAAAAACTCATTAAAAAAGAAAGATTAACATTTCACTTGCTGAAATTCGGATTCTACGTGAAATTTTGAGTTAAAAGGTCACGAAGTAATCGCAATAGTTTTTATTGTAACATAAAAAACTTTTAATAAATATAATACTTATCGATGACGTGCGCTGAAGGCGACTTAAAACGCATCGTCATTCAGTAGCAGTTCATAGGCTTTATCCGTCGACGATGCGTTTGAAGTCGCCTTCAGCCCACGTTATCGATAAGTATTATATTTTTTTAAAGTTTTTAATGTTTCAAGAAAAACTATAGCGATTACTCCGTGACCTTTTAACGCAAAATTTCACGTAGAATCCGAATTTTAACAAGTGAAATGTTCATCTTCCTTTGTTAGTGAGTTTTTCTTGCATGATACGGAGAGGATACGATGTGGATACTATAAGGATACGCTGTAGCGTATCCGCTCCGTTCGTTCGGTCCGCCAGGGATCATATTATTTGTCATTAAATGTTAATTTGTTTAATCTGGTTGCGGCTTATTTTTTTTTTTAATTTTTGATACCTAAGTATAATAATTAAACAGGTTATTAGAAGTTATTTTTCAAATATATTAACTATATTATTTTATTTTCATTTTGAAATTTAGGCTGCAAATTATATAAAAAAAAAACCTTTCATCGGTGTAACGGGGTACCCGGGTATCCACCTTCCTTTTTTCAATTTTTTTAATTCTTAAGAAGAGAACTAAGTGCGGCGCATTAAGGATCCATTGTAGCTGCTTGCCAAATAGTTATGTAGCACAGAACATCCCAAGTCATATTTCCCACCACGCAATAATAATTTTAAAAAACCCCCACCACCTTTACCTTAATAAATCTTTGCCTTAATAAATCCGAACAGCATCCACGTAAAACACTGAACAAATTTCAAAATTTTAAATAATCACACAAGTTACCTTCAGGAAAATTCGAACCATATTTCCAACCCCATTATAATATTCAATAACCCCCTAAGACCACCCCTTTCACTTTTAATTCGATAAATCCTAAATGTCTTCACGTAAAATAATAAAAAAATATTTAAAAATTTGAAATAATCACCCAAATCACCTTCAGAAAACCACAACAATATTACCAACCCCATGATAATATTCAACAACCCCCTAAGACCACCACTACTACTTTTACTTTAGCAAATCCCAAAAGCCTCTACGTAAAACACTCAAATAATTAAATTTTTTTAAAATAATTACCCCAGTCAACTTCAGAAAACCACAAGTTATATTCTCCACCCTATGATAATATTGAACAACCCCCTCACACCACCACTTCCACTTTTGCCTTAATAAATCCGAAGAGCATCCACGTAAAACACTCAACAAATTTCAAAATTTTAAATAATCACACAAGTTACCTTCAGAAAACTTCGAACTATATTTCCAACCCCATTATAATATTGAATAACCCCCTAAACCACCCCTTCCACTTTTAATTCGATAAATCCTAAATGTCTCCACGTAAAGCACTAAAAAAATATTTAAGAAATTGAAATAATTATCCAAGTCACCTTCAGAAAACCAAAAATTATATTTCAAACCCCATTATAATATTGAATAACCCCCTAAGACCACCCCTCCCTGGCGGACCGGCCGAACGCAAACATTACGCTACAGCGTAACGGTAAAGTAATGGTAAAGTAATGCTAAAGTAATATGGCATTATAATTAATAAAGGAAACAAAATTAATATGTAAATTGTTGCAATTATAATAAAACGTTAAAATTTACATTAAATGGTCATGCCGTAATTGCAACAAGTTGCTTTCTCAGCGTTAAAAAATAAAAAAACAAAGTGGCTGTCATTCAAGTCGGGTCCCTGCAGACTGGCAACCCACTTAAAGCCACGTTAGCGGGTTGCCAATATGCAGGGGCCCGACTGCAATGACGGTCACTATGTTTTTTTATTTTTTAATGCTGCAAAAGCAACTTGTTGCAATTGCGGCATGACCGTTGAACGTAAATTCCAACGTTTTATTATAATTGCAACAGTTTACATATTAATTTTGTTTCTTTTATCAATTATTATGCCATATTACTTTACCATTACTTTAGCATTACTTTACCGTTACGCTGTAGCGTAATGTTTGCGTTCGGCCGGTCCGCCAGGGCTTCCACTTTTAATTCGATAAATTCTAAATGTCTTCAAGTAAAACAATAAAAAAATATTTAAAAATTTGAAATAATCATCCAAATCACCTTCAGAAAACCCCAACTTATATTTCCAACCCCATGATAATATTCAAAAACCCCCTAAGACCACCACTACTACTTTTACCTTAGCAAACCCCAAAAGCCTCTACGTAAAACACTCAAATAATTAAATTTTTTAAAAATAATTACCCCAGTCAACTTCATAAAACCACAAGTTATATTCTCCACCCTATGATAATATTGAACAACCCCCTCACACCACCACTTCCACTTTTGCCTTAATAAATCCGAAGAGCATCCACGTAAAACACTCAACGAATTTCAAAATTTTAAATAATCACACAAGTTACCTTCCGAAAACCCCAACTTATATTTCCAACCCCATGATAATATTCAACAACTCCCTAAGACCACCACTACTACTTTTACTTTAGCAAATCCCAAAGGCCTCTACGTAAAACACTCAAATAATTAAATTTTTTAAAATAATTACTCCAGTCAACTTCAGAAAAGTACAAGTTATATTCTCAACCCTATGATAATATTCAACAACCCCCTAAGACCACCCCTTCCACTTTTGCCTTAATAAATCACAAGTTACCTTCAGAAAACTTCGAACTATATTTCCAACCTCATTATAATATTCAATAACCCTCTAAGACCACCCCTTCCACTTTTACTTCGATAAATCCTAAATGTCTCCACGTAAAGCACCAAAAAAAATAATTAAAAATTTGAAATAAGTATCCAAGTCACCTTCAGAAAACCAAAAATTATATTTCAAACCCCATAATAATATTTAACAGTCCCCTAAGACCACCACCACCACTTTTACCTGAACAAATCCGAAGACCCTCCACGTAAAAGAATAAAAAAATTCAAAAGATCACTGAATCCAACTTCAAGAAACACCAAATTATATTTTCAACTGCACGGGTTTTTAGTCGGTCTTTAGGGTTAGGTTTCCGATCGACGTCTCTATGCACTTACCCGATTGAGAACGACTCAAACGCTTGTTCCGATTGAAAACGTTTGAGAACGATGAATAAAATTTGTCCCTATTGATACCAATTCAAAACGATTCACCTGGTAATCGATCTCAATCGGGTCCAATCATTTTTTTCTAGAAGGGAAGTGACATTATTGTATTGCTTTCTATTCTTTCATTGACATTTCTTCACTTTTTAATTCCTTCCAATACGCTTCCATTAAAATTTTCTGAGTGGATTAAAAAGACTAGCTTTTGCGTCTTCAAGGTGACATTATTCTTTTTCTTTCTATTCTTTCTTTTGCATTCCTCAATTTTTTCATTCCACCCAATACACTTCTATTACATTTTTCCAAGTCGATTAAAAGGAATATGTTTAGCTTTTTTGTTCTACTCGTTGGTGGAACTTTCGACGAAGGAAAATTCACGTTTTCGAGAATAATTGTTACAACCCAACCTGGTTAATATTTTTTTCAATTTATCAATCCTTTCTTGCCTTATGGTTAAAGTTGCGGAGGCTTCAAACTGACATCCTGTCTAAAGATGTTATTATTATTCAGAATCCTGTTTAATGAATTCTTAATTTTTGTAGGCGATCGTGCATTCAATTCCCCTCATTCAAGGGGGTATAACCTGTGGTTTAATCAGTGGGAATTCTTTCTTCATTTACCTTATATTTCCTATTTTTATTAATTTAGTGAAATTATCAATAGATAGGTTGACGTTTTAAAAGATAAAAATAAACTCCATTTTTTTCATAGAATGATGAATGCGTTTATTCAAGCAACCCCCTGTATATTTACTCTGTGCAGGGCATGATATCAGATTCACAGAGATGAAAATAAAATCGGACAGATTCAACTTTTGTACTCACACCCCTTGCCGTACTACACTCCTATTCTTGAAATTACGGAAAGGGGGGAAGGCAGTCCGAAATTTAATTTTCGTAGGGCATTCCTCTCTTGCGGGCTGAAATGTAACCTTTTCTTTCACACTTGTTTCGTTGTCCTTACACTGGACAACTCTAGTTCTTAAAAGGAAAACTCGCACGTATGAAAGAATACTCTTTTATAATCATCTATTCCCTTTGGATTTCTCTTTGCGAATTCAAATAAAGCCCTTTTAAACGAGATTCCTTATCGTTTTTTTATTCGATAATATATCTCGCTTTTTTAGCGGTTCTCTGTTTATTTGTATTTCCGCGGCGCCGCCTGAATTTATACCTTGAAGCGGCTTTAGCTTGGAATTTTGAAAGTTCGATTTGCACTTCGTTAAAATAAAGACAACAAATCCTATTACGTCCCTCTACAATTGATCGTTTCGAAACGTGCCCTAGTCAGGAGAAGCTAATAACTTTTGACATATCTAACCCCTCTTTTGATATTGCCCTACTCCAGACTACCCAGCAAAGAAGAAAGTATTGATACGAATTGAATTGAAAAAACTAAGACACCCTGCAAATACCGCTTTGCAACAATGACGCATTGGACCTATGTGTCAATGCATGTAAATTCGTGAAGACGCTATTTCAATTGTGAATCTTTCTATACGTGCAAATACGGTGCAAAAGTCTAAAGTCAGCGAATAAACTTCAATGTGTCACCACACAAACGCCTCAACATTGGTCAATGCGTCTAAATTCGTGAGCGTAAAATACACACTTGAATTTGCTCCAATGCGTCACGGCGAGATTCAGCAAGTATTGATTTATACAATTTAATCCGTATCAGAAAAAACAACATGTGGGGAATATAGAATTTATTGTAAATGTTTAGTAAATTGTCTCGTGGCTCAGTGGCGGGTACTCTAGACTGATACATGAGGGATCGCTGTTTCAAGTCCCAACGCATGCACTTTTTATTAATTTTTCTTCTGATTGACCTTGACCACGTATTCACATGAATCCACACGCATTTCATTATCGCTGTCTCGATTCATCTAAATGCGTCTCAATGCGTTTGAACGAATCAGAAAACGGGATTCACACGCATTTCAAAAATGTTAATTCGCCCCAATCCGTATCAATTCTTTCTTTTTTGCTGAGTAACAATTTCAATTCCGAGGAGCTATATCACGGAGAAAAATGCGGATTTAGGAACAAGTTTTGAAAACCCAAAATTTAAAAGTGAATCTCAAAAATCTTGGATCGTGTTCAGAGTTTCAGGACTGAGAACTGTAATTTAGGAATCGGGATCCACGATGAATATTTCGAACCTTTTTCCCGACTGAGTCGGGACTGATTCCTAAACTGTAGGCAGCCAATGTAGGCTACTAGTGTAGGCAACACTCTCCTTCTGTAAAGAGCGCTGGGCATACAGTACTCTTCTAGCAACATTCATCCTGGATGCGATTTGCTCAAAATACAGGAATCAGTTCCTATTTTTCGAATTCCATTTTTCTCCGTGATGTTTACCTCTTCCTCTAATATTTGCCTCTCCTGGACTGATAATATTAACGTTGGGGAACGAACCGTAAGTGGTTAACATCGACGTACCGTGGTAAATTTTAACTTGGACAGGCGTTACCGAGTCTCTAGGAAAAGATAATTTTCGAAACTTCTTACTCGGCTTAAGAAGCTCGACGAACTGCCATGATCATTTTTGATCGATGCTCCTCGTCGATGCGCAGCCAACATTTTTTAGAGGGGAATTTTGTTGGGTAGGACATTCCTTCTTCTTGGTGGTGAAATGAAATTATGGGAAAGAGTGGAAATGGGTTATTGAACTGTTGCTCATGCAGCATTTTTCGCAACTCAATTAAATTAGTGAATTGCACCACGCATTTTTATGTTTTTAGCCTGTGAGTGTTACTCAAATTTTGAGCAATATGCAATTCCGCTGGGACAGCTTTTAATTCATTTTGCAATTATTCCTAATGAAATGATTTCGTTGTACATTCTTCTATTTTTATTCATCTGAGGTTATAATTTCAAGGTCTCACTTTTCCTTTCAAATTTCGAAGTTATTATGTTTGACCCTTTTCACAGTAATCGGAATTTCCCATATTGTATAAGCATTTTTTTTCGTTTCGTGAAATTCGGTGCATTAGATCAGAAGATATGCACTGTTTTGTTTTCAAGTGCGTTAAGGGTGGAACGGCAGGGTATTGTAGGGTAGGATGGAGAGCGAAAAGAAACAGATACTAATTACGCTTGATACAGTTGATTAGCATCACCGCACGCCAGCATGCGTTCGCTGAGGAGCATCAATATATTGATCATTGTGTCTATGCAGGGGCCGCTTCAGACTGTCGGCCGCCCGGAGGCAAATTTCAATTTGCCGCCCCTTTCAATATGAATTTTGGAATCAAAATATCTAGAACTATTCTAATTGAAAATTATAATAATAATTAAATGAAGAATAAATCATAAGAAATAATGATAATAATTATTAATAATCATAATGAATAATAATTATTGATAATAAACATAATGGATAATAATCATTATTATTAATAATTATGATAGATAGTAACAAATCATTTATAAATAAATTGACAGTTAAATAAATTAATACATTATATCCTAATTATATTCAGAGGGAAAGTAATCATGTGAAGTAGATCTTGTTATTTTTGAATGAAATATGCATCTTACAAGAACCATCAAGATAATTCAACAACAATCAGCAATGAACAATTCACATAGTTTCAAGTACAAGGTTGACGTCTCGCTTTCGCTAAAGCAAAATCACGGATGATTGATTCACAATTAATTAAATCTAATATTTCCTGCTCTATAGCTATAGTAGCTAAAGCTGATCGATATTCGTGCATTCGGCATTGTATTACGTAGATAATTTTTTATTATCTTCGGTTTCGAAAACGACCTTTCAGCACTTGCGACGGAAACGGGTAAAGTAAGGAGGATTCGAAAAGCAACGTAAGTGTGTGGATAAACTGGCGTTAGGCAGTTTTCGTGGATGTAATGCATGGTGGAATGATGAAATTGAGGCAGCCCAACAAGAAAAAAAAGAAACGTACAAGATAACGTTGAACATCACAGGTCTTAGCGATGAGGAGAGAAATACACTGGAAGATAATTACAGACACAAACAGAGGAAGTTAAACGACTAGTGAAGGAAAGTAAAGATAAAAACAGAACAGAAGAAGAGAAGAAAATACGAAAAAACTTTAAAGGAACCATGAAACTATTATTTAAAGAGATGAAGGGAAGTAAAAGTACAGAGTTTGGCGGCATGAGAAACAGCAAAGGTGAAATTCTATATGATACAGACGGGATACTAGACGCTTCGGAAGACTCTTCTAAAGAATTACCAGAAGGTGAAGATTTAGGGCAACAGAACTGCGATGTAGAACATATTGCATTAGAAAACCCAATTGAAGAAGTCTGTGTCACTGAGGTTAGAGATATAATTAGGAACATAAAAAACGGCAAGGCTGCTGGTGTAGACAGTTTTAACTTTGAAATGCTTGAATACGGTGGCGAGTACGATTGGAGAAAAGCGATTATCGTACCAATATACAAAAGAAAGGGAGATAAAAGCAACTGCAATAATTACAGAGGCATCAGCTTACGAAGTGCCGTAAATAAAATATATTTGAAAATAGTTGTTCGTTGGGTAATGAAAATAACGGAAGAAAAGATATGGAAAGTCCAAAGTGGATTTATATAAGTGCGGATCAAATATTTAGCTTAAGAAAGACCAGAGAAAAAAGTTTGAGAGTAGGGCAGAAAGTTTTCTGTGCATTTGTTGATCTAGAAAAAGCATTCGAATAGGTAAATAGAAGTGAACTTTGGCAAGTCCTTAAAGAGTACGGAGTCAATGGATGGCTCCTAAAAGCAATAAAAACAATATATACAGGTAGTAAAGCAGTGTACGAGATAATGCGAAACTGAGTGACTGGTTCGATATTGTGCAAGGCGTGAAATAAGGATGCGTTATGTCCTTATGGCTATCGATCATATTTATGGATAAGTGTCTAAGAATTTCCCTCTTTGATGAAGAAGATTTAGGTCTCAAGACAGTGAGGGTACGTGCGTTAGCTTTCGCAGATGACAAGATTTTTATGGCAGAATCAATCGAGTACTTACAAAGAATGCTGAATGAACTAATACAAGCATGAAGAACATGCCTCAAAATTAACGTAAATAAACCAAAAATCATGGTGTTTAAAGGAAGAAGTGAGAAAACAATATGCAACATTGTCCTAAATGATGAGAGATTAGTACAAGTTGACAAATACATATATCTAGATAGTCTATTCACTACCGACGGAAAAATAGATGGGGAGTTAGATAGGCGCATAAATAAGGGTCAGCAGGTTATCGGTAGAACAGGGCCCATTCTCAAAAATGAAAACATATAAAAAAACTCAAATGGTCATACCTCATTCTATATTTGTACCGACAGTACTATACAGTACTGCAATGTTCACGAAACGTCGGCAAGATTCCTAGTTTCGCACAGGATTAAAACCCGAAAAAGCTTTCAATTTAAAACTTATTGTAATTGATCATCGTGAAAGCATTAAATTTATTATTACGAAACTTTATTATTTATCGTATTGATATAAATTTTATTAATATTTATAAAAATATTATCGTCATGAAATTTTTCAATCATGTGGTGAGTACGATCATTATTTGAAACATTGATACTTTTTGCACCAAGTTTGGTGTTATTATGAGAAAAAAATTATCAAGTTTACATTATAAATATAAACAAACTTTCGCAATATCTCAAAAAATTGGCTTACTCATTTTCAACTTTTGAAAATGGTAACTGAGTGTAAAGGTAAAATCATTACAGTTCACTTGAAAACATTCCTTATATTCATATTTTTTAATATTCAAATAATGAATAATTATTTCATTGTCTTCATCGCGTTCAGATTTTCGCTTCCGATATTGAGCACCTGAGAGGCGTTTCGCTTTGCGATCAGCCATCTCAAAATATGCAAACTTTTTTCTCACACGATGTGAACTTCAGAAAAATGTTGTTCTTAATGAACAAGTGCGCTTTAACGTATACACACTTAAACTTGCAGGTCGGTTTTCTTGAACCATGGTGGGGGGACTGCTTTTCCTCTATCTTTTTGATGGTTACTTTCCACGGGTGTCTAGCCAAAATTGTTCCTTCCGCAATTATGATTCGCTTGTCAACAGCCCTTATGCATAAGAAACTACTGTTTCGCTGATACTTGGACTAAGTACTACTAACTTTATTGCTTTAGCAGCATTACAGTTCAAGAAGTGGATCCACTTTATTGTCGATGCCTGCACTTGCCAAATTAGTTTTATTATCATAGCATTTTAATTAACTCATTCAATCTAGACTTCAGACTTTCCTAGAATCTATCTTGAGAAATTTTAGACTTCTTATTTTTTTGTCAATAAGTATATGAAACGATCTTGTTAAGCTGTCGCCCCTTGTCCCTTGCAATGCAATGCACTCATCTCGTTCAGATTTTAGACTCTCCTAGAACCCAATTTAATAAAACTTAAACAATTTTATTTCTGTCATTGAGTATATGAAGCTATTCTTTAAACGACCGCCGCCCTTCGCCCTGTGCGCCCGGAGGCGGCCGCCTACTCTGCCTCCGCCTGTAGCGGCCCCTGTGTCTATGTATACGGCAGCTTACGTCGTGTTATTTCGCCTTGTGTAGGAATGAACCCTTTTATTTGCAGCTCCGAGATCGGTGTGAGCGCAAGCGCAAGCGGACAACCTCCTGAACATCCTCCTTCCATAGTTTCCTTCTTATTATATTGCGTATGTGTATGTATGTGTATTAGTATTCCTGTTTCGTTTTGATTGAAAGTGTGTGAATGTCTCCTTTTTTTTATATATACCTTTTATTTTTTTGAAAATTGAATTTTGTGTAATCCTCGTGTCTTAAGAGTAGAGCACCAGGATTTTTTAATTTATTTTTTATTAAATTTTTGAAGTTTTATAATCTTTTTGCTTCCTCATAGAGGAAGCTTTGTAATAGTAACATTTTCCAAACATTTTAAATTCATTTAATTAAACCCTCCCTAATTTAAAAATGTCTAATACAATGTTCTAAGCAATTGTCCGGATGTGTGTGTGGGTGTCACGCTTTTTTGTGAGCACCCCGGTAAGAAGGTGTGAACTGAATTGAATAGAAACGTTTCTATCCAAATAAATGTCGTTTTTGAAAATCTCGTTTGAATGCAGAACAGCGCCGTATCGAAGCAAAAAATTTAGAAGTATGTATATGATGGTTAAAGCAACATGGATTATGATAAATATTTCATTTTTAGCAGTAAGAAAACAGAAAGACTCTTTAGAATACCTAAGAAAAGATTTTTTCAAAAACAGTCCTTCACGCCCTGCTTTGATTGTTCTAAGATTTCCGACAGAAAATTATTATTTCGAGTTTTCATAGAAACAAGAAGTCAAATAATTTGTATTCTCATTATTCATTAGTTTAATACACTATAAAGAAGAATGTAGACGTGTCGAAACGAAATCGGCAAAGAGCGGGTAGAAAGCACGTAGAAAGTATAACAAAATTAATAGGTTATGTTCGCAATTAAATTTGTATCAAACATCTAATCCTTTTATAAATCTCACAATTACTGGTATTAATCGCTTGCTGATAAAGCCTAGTACAGCTGGAAGTGCACTTCAACTATAGTTGAAAAGTTTCTCAGTTCGAGTGATTTCGGAAACATTCGGTAGAGTTCACGATCGAATATCGATTACTTAATGGTGGGAAATTCAAAAAAAGAATAGGTGGCCATTTTAATCAAATAAAAAATTATCGGTTATTACCCGGCTCGCGATATATTTTCAGTTGAAGAAATTAAAAAATTCGAAATCTTGAAGCTAAGTTTTTTTTTCAATTGAAGTAATAAAAACTGAACTGCAAATGAAAGCACAAAAAGCTAAAAAAATACAAATTCACGCTATCATTTTCAGTGCTCTAAATCAATAAATTAGTAAATTTTCAAAATTTTATAATTTGGACCAATTTTAAGTGAGAAACATTAAAATATATGCATGACATTTTTTTAAAATTAAATTAATTCAATTAAGTACTAGTTTCAAATTAATGGTTGTTCACTTGTTATTTAAACATCAAAACATGTTTTGATTTTCAAATATTTTGAAATACGCTCTTAAAATTATTGAAAAATCCTTAAAAAATCAACATTTTATTTGAAAATCTGAAAAATCTATATTTTGTTTCGAAGGAAAGTTGAAACGTGCAAATTTTGTTTTGAGGTTAGGTGTAGAAAATAGTTGTCGGGAAGGGGGGCAAGAGGTAGGCAGGTGAAGAGAGGGTAGCGTCGTGGAACAGTGGGTAAGGTTGGATACTGGGATGCCGACGATAAGAAGCCCGCAAACGGGCGCCAGAGGGCAGGTAGAGGAAGAAGCAAGAGCGGACGAAGTTTTGAGCGCGGTTAGTGGGGAGAAGGGAGAATTTGACAGTAGCGATGACGAGACGTTCGAGACACCGACCAGGGAGAGAAGGGGTTCAGAGATAGGGGGGATGGGGGGATGTTTGAGAAGCTAGCAGCCCTCATAAAAGGGTTTGGAGAGGAAACAAGGAAGAGTCTGGAAGATATGAATAGGCAGGGGAAAGAAGTTAGGGGGGAAGTGAGAAAAGTAAGAGAAAAGTGGGAAGAGTAGGATAAACTCTGGAAAGAGGAGAAAGACAAGGTATGGGGTAAACTAGAGGCCATAGAGAATAGACAGAGAGAGATTGACGAACAGACAAATAGGGAGATAAAACAACTGGAAGAACGGGTAAGCAAATTAGAAGTTAGGAATGAGCATACGGGGAAGGGAACAGAAAGTGCGGAAAAAGTAGAAGGGAGTGATAACGTGCAAAATGACAATGAAAGAATGAAGAAGAGACTGAGTGAGATCGAAAGAAGATTGGAAGGGGAAGAAAGGGCGAAGAGAAAAAATAACATAGTAGTCAAGGGATTGAAAATAGAGAGTGAAACAGGGGAAATTGAAATCAAAAATCTGCTGAGAGATATTGGAATTCGGGTAAGGGTAGAAGGAGTTAAGAGATTAGGAATGACGAAGGAAGGAAAAGAAGGAATGTTTGTAGTAAAAGTAGGGAGTGAGGAGGAGAAAAAGAAAATTATGGAGAACAAAAAATTATTGAAAGGAAGAAAGGAGAGAATTGAAGAGGATTTGACTTGGCGGGAGAGGAAAAGGAGATGGCAAATAGAACAGAGAGCATGGATAGAGAGGAAAAAGGGATGCATGGTATGGATAGGGCGAGACAGACTATGGATAAATGGGGAGGAGTGGGTCTGGGACGAGGAAGTAGAAGAAATAAGGAAAAAGGGAAAAAGAATTGAGAAAGATAGAAGAAAGGAAGATTCAAAAGAGGCTAGAGAGCAAACAGGGGGGTTTCCAAAAAGCAAGGCGGAAGAAAAGTAAGGAGGATAGAGGAGGGAAGGGAGGAGAAAAAAGTGAAAATAGCTTTCTGGAATGTGTCAGGCTTGAAGAACAAGAATGAAGGTTTCTGGCGGGAGTTAGAAAAGTGGGACGTGATTATGATGAGTGAAACCTGGGCGGATGAGAAGGATTGGAAGGGGATGAAAAGGTTGTTACCTAAAGGGTATGTGTGGACAATGCAAGAGGCAAGGAAGGAACACGTTAAAGGTAGAGGAATGGGCGGCATGGTATCAGGGGTGAGAAAAGAATGGGCAGTAAAAGGTAAAACAGAGCAGGACAGAGAAGAAAAGGAGGGAACGATGGTAAGAAGGATTATAATAGGGAAAGTCAAAATAGCGGTGGTTTGTGTATATAGAAGAAGAGGGGAAGAGGAAGGTTGGAGAGTAATAAGAAGGTGGATGGAGGAAAAGAAGGAAGAATTGGTTTTGATAGGAGGTGACTTAAATGCCTGGACTGGCGAGCAAGGGGGAGGGATTTGGGATGAAGAAAAGGAGGCATATATGAGGAGCTCCAAACATAGGGAGATAGACCGGGAGGGGAGGAAGTTACTAGACATAATAGGAGAAACCGGATGGTTTATATGTAATGGCAACATGAAAGGAGATGAGAAAGGAGAGATTACATTAATAGGTAAGGGAGAAACAATCATAGACTACATCTTGGCAGAAGAAAGAATGAGTAATATGATATGCAGTATCAATGTAGGAAATGAGATAGGGTCAGAACATTTCCAAGTGATAGCTACACTGAAAGGTGGCGTCCATAAGCGTGGCAGAGGGAGAAAGGAAAGAGGGGGGGGGAAGGGACACGAAAATGGGAGTCTGGGGGGTAGATAAATTAAAAGTGTTTGAACAGAAGATGGAAAAGGAGAATGTTAGATATGAAAAGGAGGAGGGGGTAGACTCGTTAATTAAAAGGTTGAAAGGGTCGATTGAGAAGGTGAAGAATGAGATAGGTACAAAAGAAGGAAGAGAAGAGGGAAAGAGAGGATGGTGGGACGAGGAATGCAGGGAGAGTAAGGAGAGAATGAAAGAGTCTGTAAGAAAATGGAGGAAAGGAGAAATAGAGAAGGCGGAGTACAACAGGAGAAAAAGAGAACATGAGAAGATGCTGGAAGGGAAAAAGCAAATGGGAAAGGAGAAATACAAGGAAGAAGTAGAAAAAGCAATCAAAGAAGGTAGGGTCTGGGATGTGATAAACAGGGAAAGAGGAGGAAGGAAGGGCGTGAATGAAGAAATAGAAATGTAGGAATGGACGGATTATTTTAAGGGTCTGTTAGGGGGAGAACAAAATAGGATCAAAGGGGAAAATAGAAAGACAGTCCAGGGAGAAACGGAGGAAGCGAACGAAATAACAAGAGAAGAAGTAAATGAGGCGATAGATAGACTGAAAAGAAACAAGGCCACAGGAGAGGATGGTATGGAGAACGAAGCGATAAAGTATGGAGGAGAAGGGATTAGGGAAGTGATGTGGAGGATATGCAAGAAGGTCTGGAAAGGGGAAGGGTGGCCGGAAGAGTGGATGACAGGGCTGGTAGTACCGCTTGTTAAGAAAGGGGAGGGTAAGAAGGTAGAAGAGTACAGAGGGATCATTCTCATGCAAGGGAGCTATAAAATATACACAGAAATTCTAAGAAAAAGGTTAGAGAATCAGATAGAAGAGAAGCAAAGTATCCCACACAACCAGACGGGATTTAGAAAAGGGATGGGGACAATAGACAACATTTACGTACTCAACTACTTGGTTAACAGAAACTTAGGGAGAAAAAGAGGGAAATTTGTCTCTTTGTTTGTAGATTTCAAAGCAGCTTTTGACTCAGTGAATAGAAAAGTGCTATGGCAGGCAATGAAAGAGAGGGGAATAGAAGAAGGGCTGGTGGAGAGGATAAAGGAAATTTTTACTGAAACCAGGATTAGGGTGAAGATACGCGGGGAAAAAGGGGAGGTTTTCTGGACAGGAAGAGGTCTAAGGCAAGGGTGCCCGTTGAGTCCACTACTTTTTAATTTGCTGCTGGCAGACCTAGAGGAGAAGCTAAAGGAGAAAGGGAAAGCGGGGACGATCCTGAGTAATAGCAAACTATACTCCCTAGCATACGCGGACGACGTAGTTCTAATAGCAGACGATGAGAAGGGGATGAACCTAATGATAAGAATTTTCGAAGAGTACGTGGGAAGAAAAGAACTGACGGTGAACGTAGGGAAGACCAAGGTGATGTGCTTCAGAAATAAAAAGACCAAAATAGGTTACGTTTGGAAGATGAACGGACAAACAGTGGAAATTGTGGAGGAGTTCTGTTACCTAGGTTTTTGGTTTGATTCAGGAGGGGGAAACGATTTGCAGGTGAGGAAAAGAATCGAAAGTGCGAGTAAAGTAATGGGCCAAGTATGGGGTATAGGAAAGAGAAGGTTCAAGGACGATTGGAGAATGAGGGTTTGGTTGTTTGATGCGTTGGTTTGGGCGGTGTTGTGTTATGGAGTGGAGGTTTGGGGATGGAAGGAACATAGGAAAGTGGAAAGCATACATGAGAGATTTCTGAGATGGGTAATGGGGGTTAGTTGGAGTTGTCCAGGATACATGATAAGGGAAGAACTAGGAAGGGGAAAAATGGTAACTAGACAAATTAAGAGAGCCTGGAGGTTTGAAGAGAAGCTGAAAAGGGGAGAGGGGAGTAGAATTGCACAAGTATGCTTGGACGAAGTTCGGAACAAGGAGACGAGAGGCAATTGGGGAAATTCAAAATGGGAGGAAGAAAGGAAAAAAATGAGGAGTGTTTGTGATATACAGGAAGGGGTTCTGGATTGGCAGAAGATTGAATTAGAGCTATTAGTAAGACAAGGAGAAGAGAGATGGAGAAAGATTATGGATTCGAAGTACAATAGATGGTATATGATGGTCAAAGGGGTGACGGAACAAGAATATTTGCAAAAGATGAAAAAGGAAGACAAATGGAATAGGGTGATACGGTTTAGAATGGGAGAAGGAGTGAGAGCTTGTAGATATTGGTTGGATGAAGAGGAAAATCTGTGCAGAGTATGTGGGTACGAAGTGGAGTCATGGGCACATGTGTTAGAAAGATGTTCAGGAGAGGAAGATGGACAGTTGAGTGTGGATGAATGTGTCAGATGGATTTTGGATGGTAATGGACAGGGAGTGATGTGGATGAAAAAACTGGAAGAAATAAGAGAAAGCAAGAGATCAGGGCAGAGCCAAACGGGTAATCCTGTTTAAAGGAAGCTAACGAGACAAAATTTTTAATTTTCAAATCAGTCTAAATGAACTTGATGGTAAGAGAAAACGGAAGCCCGGGAAGATCGCTCATTGTCTGTAGTCTAAGAGTAGTAATAATATGATTGTCATTATGTAAGGCGTTGGATTAGAAAATAAGTAGCGGTTAAGGTAGACTAAGGATGAAATGTAAATATATGTACAGGGAGCGGAGGCCCTCGAACCCGTAAAAGGGAGAGTTCAAATATACAACTACAACTATATTTTGTTTCGAAATTTTTGAAATCTTTACAAATTTCTAATTATTTTTGAAAGTTTTGTAAAATTTGAAATATTTTTTTAAATGATTCGATTTTCATCTACAAAATCCTACAAAATTAAATCAAAAATGCCGTAAAATCTTCCACATTTGTTTCTGAAATTTTTGAAAATCTTTTTAAATCTTCTTAAAAATTCTCTTGAAATTAATTTTTCAAAATGAAAAATCATTCTTAATTTTCTTTGGAATAGTAAGAAAATTTTGTTTTCCTGAGGAAACCTTCCACAATTCTTAAAAAGCTTCAAAATTTTTTGTTCGGAACCTGCAAAAATCTACATTTTGTATTAAATCATTTCAAATTTTTTCAAATTTCAAATTGATTTTGAAATTCTTTCAAAACATCTAAATTTGTTTTAAAATGATTACCATTTTTTGCTTGAAAAATTGCTTTAAAATCTTCCAGATTCTTTTCTGGAAATTTTAGAAATCTTTTGAAATCCTGTAAAATACTCTCTTAAAATTAATTTTTCAAGATTAAAAATAATTTTCCTATGAATCTTAAGAAAAATTTGTTATGAAACTTCTCACAATTCTTGAAAAGCTTCTCAATCTTTCGTTCGAAATCTGCTAGATCTAAATTTTGTTTCCAATTATTTAAATCATTGAAAGTTTAAAATTAATTTTGAATCTTGTCAAAACTTCTAAATATCTCTTAAACAAACTCAATTTTTTACTACATTAATAAGTGTCTAACTGTTCAAAATTCTTTAAAAGCTTTAAAATTTCATTTAAAAATCTTCAAAAATTAACATTTTGTTAAAAATGTTTTAAATTTTGTTAAATTCTCAATCATTTTAGAAATTTTTTCAAAACATCTAAATTTCTTTTAAAATAATTTAATTTTCCTCTTAAAAAGTTGCTTTTTTGTTGGGGACGTGAAAGTCCACCAAATTTGGGAGGTCACTGAAAATGTAGAACTTTCACCCACAAAAGCAGTATGTCTGCATAATGCCTAACAACATTGAAGCACAGTAGTTTTTAATAAATAGTATTAATGAAATTTTATGTTTATATCAAGTATTGTAAGTAATTCATTTAAAGAAATTGAATATGTATGCCATTAATTGCATTATTTTTTTAGACTATTTTATCCGAGGGGTTGACAACTCGACCGACTGGGTGTACATCTACTTCTGACTTCAAGATACTTCAGGATATTTCAGTGACTTCAGAAGATTTCACTGACTTCAGGAGATTTCAAGTGACTTCAGGAGAATTCAAGTGACTTTAAGTGACTTCATGGGAATTCACGTGACTTCAAGTGACTTCACGTGACTTCATGTGAATTCAAATGACTTCAGATATTTCAGGAGATTTCAAACACTTTGGGAGAATTCAAGTGACTTCAAGTGAATTCAAGTGATTTCAAGTGACTTCATGTGAATTCACGTGAATTCATGTGAACCCTGGCGGACCGAACGAACGGAGCGGATACGCTACAGCGTATCGTTATAGTATCCACATCGTATCCTCTCCGTATCATGCAAGAAAAACTCATTAAAAAAGGAAGATGAACATTTCACTTATTGAAATTCGGATTCTACGTGAAATTTTGCGTTAAAAGGTCACGGAGTAATCGCAATAGTTTTTCTTGCAACATTAAAAACTTTCAAAAAATATAATACTTATCGATAACGTGGACTGAAGGCGACTTCAAACGCATCGTCCACGGATAAAGCCTATGAACTGCTACTGAATGACGATGCGTTTGAAGTCGCCTTCAGCGCACGTCATCGATGAGTATTATATTTATTAAAAGTTTTTAATGTTGCAAGAAAAACTATTGCGATTACTCTGTGACCTTTTAACTCAAAATTTCACGTAGAATCCGAATTTCAACAAGTGAAATGTTAATCTTTCTTTTTTAATGAGTTCTTCTTGCATGATACGGAGAGGATACGATGTGGATACTATAAGGATACGCTGTCGCGTATCCGCTCCGTTCGTTCGGTCCGCCAGGGAATTCACGTGAATTCATGTGAATTCAAATGACTTTAGATATTTCAGGAGATTTCAAGTGACTTCAGGAGAATTCAAGTGACTTCAAGTGAATTCAAGTGATTTCAAGTGATTTCACGTGAATTCATGTGAATTCAAATGACTTTAGATATTTCAAGTGACTTCAGAAGAATTCAAGTGAATTCAGGTGATTTCACGTGACTTCACGTGACTTCATGTGAATGCGAATGGCTTCAGATATTCCGGAGATTTCAAGTTACTTCAGGAGAATTCAAATGACTTCACGGGGCCATCCATATACCACGATGACAATTTTTTCTACATCTTCAGCCCCGCCCCACCCCTCGTGGACAAGCGTGGACTTTTGACGAACCTTCTTCCCCTGGCTCCTCTGTCCACGTGGATTTATATCATATTTGATGAAAATATGGATATTATTGGTATTCAAAAGCTACGGAGCCAAAAGGATCTGTGAATTGTATGAGAATATGGTTTTTTATAAAAACATAAGCTTCATGATACAAAGCAAGAAGTCCAAACAAAAATTAGTGAATATCGAGGGGTTAACAACTCGTGAAGTCAGGTGTACACCTTCGCTGAAGTCACTGGCGTGAAGTCACTTGAATTCACATGAAGTCACTGAAATCAATTGAAGTCAGTGTACAATCCATCAGTCGAGTTGTGAACACCTCGGTGAATATTTGTTCAGTTTTTTATGTGTTTCTAAAAAGAAATCCGAAGATTCAGGAAAACGGGACCCAAATTTGTTCAAATCAACAAAAAAATTTAATGCGTTTAAAAAAAATGATATACAGATTTGTGGGTGATTCTGAACCAATCTATTTAGATTATTGCATTTTCCGAAGTCCGAATCGTCAATATTAGGTGAATCGAGTTGAAACTCAACATTGCTCTTCACAATTAGCTACAGAATACGAATAAATAATTAGTTTCCAAATATCACCCCCATATGTTTATTTTATAGGGACCCAAAAACAGCCTATAAGTGAAAAATTGGGGTTTGCTAGTTGCTGGCGCTAATTATGAGTTTTTTGCGGTTTTTTTAAACAAAGTGTTTCTAATACATAAAATACTACTTCTCGCTGATAATTAGACGTTTACATGCATTGTTTTAATAAATTATTATTGCTTTTAGCAATTTTCTCTCAGAATACAGTTAGAAAGTCGCGGTTTTTCCGAATTTTATAATTAGAGTGAGATGATAAATAAAGCAAGTCGACAAAACATAATTGTTTAAACAATGTATTATTGTTGAATACTATCTTCTCTTAGATCATTGCTAGAAACTTGTGGGGTTTTCTCAAATTCTCAACTTTGCTTCGGCTTTTCAGTTATAAACAAATAATAAATAAACAATGAAGAGAATATTTTTCAAGCATTTCTCTAAGAGATAAGAGTTATAAACCATAATAAATTGTATGAACAATTATGTTTATTAACTTAAATTATGATCTCACTAAGTAAAAAGTAGAAAAAAGGCAAAAAATTTCAGAAAAACACGCAACTATCTAGCATTATTATAGGGCAAGATAGTTAAAAACAATAATTATTTGTTTAATAAATTATTTTTGTTGAATTTCAGTCACTATTACCATACTCTAAGTGAAAAGTAAAAGAGTTGAAAATTCCAGAAAAAACCGCAACTTTATGGCATTATTCAAAAAGAATATCATTAGAAATAATAATGAATTGTTTGAACAATTATGTTTGTTAACTTGATTTAATTATGACCCTACTATAACTTGAAAGTGAACCAAAAGTGGACATTTTTAGAATAAACTGCAATATTCTAAGATTATTCTAAGAGAATATTATTTTAAATATTAAATGGTTTAAACAATTATTTCTGTTGAATTCAATTGAGTATTGCCTCGCTCTAACTGAAAAGTTTAGAACCAGTTGAAAAATTTAGATAAAACTGCGACTTTTCAACTCCATTCTAAGATGAAATGGCTATAAACAATAATTAATTGTTTGAACAATTTATTTAAACATCAAATTATCACAATGAAGTAATATTTTATTTATTAGAAACAGTATTTACCAAAAGAAACCTCAAAAAAATGATGGTCAGGGCCAGCAATTCGCAGTACCCAATTTTTCACTTACGGGGTTTATTTGGTACCCTACAAAACAGACATATGTGGGCGAATTTCAAAAAGTAATTTCGTATTCGTATTCTATAGCTAATTCTGTAGAAAAATTTTCAGGATCAACTCGATACACCTAATATTGACGATTCTGAATAAAATATACAAAAACGTCTTGCTTTCTTATGGGAAATACGTGTTAAACTATAGGGGGCTTGCGGAACCTCTGAATATCATTTTTTTTCAACGCATTTATTTTTTTGGGATCTGAACAAATTTGCAATTTGCACGTATATGGGTGACCCCAAATGAATTTAGGTGATTTCAAGTGACTTCAGGTGAATTCACGTGACTTCATGTGAATTCAAATGACTTCAGATATTTCAGGAGATTTCAATTGACTTCAACTGAATTCAAGTGTCTTCAAGTGAATTCAAGTGACTTCAAGTGAATTCATGTGACTTCAAGTGAATTCAAGTGACTTCAAGTGAATTCAGATATTTCAGGAAATTTCAAGTGACTTCAACTGAATTCAAGTGAATTCATGTGACTTCAAGTGAATTAAAGTGAATTCAAGTGACTTCAGATATTTCAGGAGAATTCAGATATTTCAGGAGACTTCAGGAGATTTCATTACAAGTGTACACCTGACTTCACGAGTTGTCAACCCCTCCATTTTATCTTACTTCATCGACATTATTTAAAATAAATCTGAGAAAACCAATTTTAAAATTCACTCATCAGAACGTATTGAATTGACATCAAATTTTAAGTTTCTCTAATTTTCAATCATACGAAAGTGATCAAATTGACTTCAATTTCCGAGTCTTCTGTATCGAATTAAATAATATTCATCTGTTCGCAATTTTTACTCGCCAGATGGTATTGAATTGGTCTCAATTTCTGAGTTTTCCGCATCGAATTGAGTATAGAATTCATTTGTTTGCAATTTATACTTGCCAGATAGTATTAAACTGGTCTCAATTTCCGAGTTTTCTGTGTCGAATTGAATAAAATTAATTTGTTCGCAATTTGTACGTGCCAAATGGTATAAGATTGACTTCAATTTTCGCGGTCGGCTGACGTAATTCAATGGCATTGGTTTGCTCCCAATTATCACTCGCCGGAGAGAATTAAATTATCTTCAATATTCCAGATTGGCTTACGGTATCAAGTAGTATTAACTTGATTTCAATTTTTATCTTCCAACTGTAATTAAAATGTATACATTTGTTAGCTGAAAAAATCATCACATTAAATGGGATTGAAATGCGACACAATTTAATTACGATCAAAGAAATTAAAACGTATATTTAAAAAACGGAATTAATAGGGTATTCAAAACGTTTGAAATTCGACGATATTTGTTCGCACATTAATGACATTCAATTCGCACCTTCTTACCGTGACGATAACGAGAAAACTGTTGCAGATAATTCAATGGAATTTGAAGGGCTCATTTTCCTCACTAATATCTTGAAACTGACCGAAGGATTTAAAAAAATATTTATTGCATTTTTTTAGCACTCAATAGTAATTTAAAAATCGGTTTTTTATAGTAAAAATTTTTTTTTCGTATAATTCAAAGTTGATGCAAGAATATGAAAGATTCCTTGGTTCGGGACGAAACGATTGACCTATAACATTGATACGTTTTAACAAAGCGTAGGAAAGTCATGGTAATTTATCGATTTTGAAAATCGGTTTTTTATAGTAAAACCTTTTTCATTAACATAATTTAGATTTGATGGAAGAACGGATAAGATGTTTTGATTCGAGACAAATCGACTGACATATAATATTAATATATTTTATTGAAGAGTAAGGAAACTATGGTAATGCATAATATTTGAAAATACGGTTTTTTATGGTAAAACTTTTTTCTTCAACATAATTCAAAGTTGATGCAAGAATATGAAAGATTTCCTGGTTCGAGACGAATCGATTGACCTATAACATTGATACATTTATTAAAGAGCAAGGAAGCTATGGCAATGCATAATATTTGAAAACACGGTTTTTTATAGTAAAACTTTTTTCACTAAAATAATTCAAAATTGATGCAAGAACGGAAAAGATTTCTTGATTCGAGGCAAATCGATTGATCTATAATAATACACTTTATAGAAGATTTGGGAAGTTATGATCATTTATAATATCTGAATCATCAGTTTTAAACAGAAAAACTTTTCTCATCGACATAATTCAAAGTTGGCGCATGAATAGAAAAGACTTTTTGATCATAAATGTTCAAATAGAGTAATTCTGACAATTTTTGTAAAGAAATCATAAAGCTGGGAAAGGGATAGGATGCGGCAGAATTTTTTCTTTCCCTTTTCCAGCTCGAAAAATTATCATTTCGAATACGAGATTTGATTTATCTGATTTGTCTTTGTATTTAAAACATTTTTTGTACTATTTTATTTTTTGTAAATTTCTATTTTTAAATTGAGCAAAATGAAGACTTTGGTTTGAATGTTATTGAAAAAAATAACTAATGCTTCCTCTATGAGGAAGCAAAGTGCTCGCGAAATGAGCACCATATAATAAATAAAATACAAATAATACACCATACAAACAAAGTGGAAACACTCGAGATCGAATTCACAGCTAGTTTTCTTGGTGTTCTATTTTCGTATATTTTGTCTTTGTTATTTACAACCCTAATAGTTTAATTTCATTTGATCTAATTAATAGTTGTTTTAATTATTCAAACTTTTCATTTATCTTTATTCTTGCTTTTGTTTTGTTAAGAAAATTTTATAATTTCCATATCAAATTCCTATTCAAAATTCAATACCTATCTATCTGTTTTGATCATTAAATTTTCCAATGAGGAAAATAAAACAATCTAAAATGTTTTAATGAATTTCTAAATATTTTCTAAAGTTCACTACATTCTTTTTGAAAAGTTTCCAATAAAAGAAAGATTTCTTACAATAAAATTGAGGTAGAACTATGTAAACTCAATTCAAAGATATCTTAAATTATTCATAAGCAAACCCTGCAGTCTAGAACAAATCGTGAGTTTAGTGTCTCTATTTAATAATTTTTAATTAAGATTGAAAAGAATTTCATTTTCCAATGAATAATTTTTTTGCAAAATAAGCAGGGAAAAGATTCATAACAAAATTAAAATTCCAAAGGTACCTCACTTTTCGGCACATCAGAGACAAAAATCACATAATGAAAAAGAGGGAGAAAATGGGAAGAGTCAACCCTATTTTATATTTTTGTTTCATGTTTTTCCTTTCGTCTCATTTATTTATTTGTTTTATTTATTTTTCTTATTTCAGGAATTATTTATTCATTTCCTCCTTCGAACTAATTTCCTCTTTCGAAAGATTGATATTTTAAGTTGTTCTCTTGTTTTAATCTTTCCGCTTAGAATGCTTTTAATTCTGAATATTCATATTTTATTTTCTTGTATATAAATATTGTATTATTATGATATTCATGTTGTATTTGCTTTTATCGATGGGGCTCGATATGGTAACATATTTTCCATTGGCTGGACGTGGCGGATCTATTACGTAGGGATGTTCGATTCTCTTAGAAAAATCGATTCTAGAATCGATTCTGAATCGAATCGTAAAGAATCGATTTTTTTGCAAGAATTAATCTACAATAAATTAATGCTTAAAAATAACTGTTTTCAACAACAAGTATTAATAAATATTAATAAGAATAATAGTAATAATAATCATTAATAATATATCAATAAGTATTAATAATATGAATAAAAGTATTAGAATTTACTAAAAAATCAGTTGGGAAATAATTGAAAAGAAAGATGTCAATATTTGTTAGATAAAAAAAGCCTTTGATGTTTAAGCTTAATTTGAGTACATTGAACAATATTATGTATTCTGTTTAAACAAAATATCGCAAATTTAAATCGTAAAGAAAATCTTGTCAATTTTCTAACCTTAAAATTACACTAAAAAACGTTTTGCTGTTATTTTTAAAGAAACCAGCACCAACGTTTGACTTATTGTCTTATTTTCCTATTTTACGATACCCCGTCATGGCTGTTAAATCCGAAATAGCCAATCAAAACGTTGCTTTAAAAAGCTAGACGAATAGTAATCAAGGTTAAAGCGCCAGATTGGCGATAAATCGCCACGTCTGGCATCCCTTGTTACCGTTCATACCTCTCTCTCTTTCTGCAGGCGATATCACGATATATAGAACCTACGTAGAACTTAATTTGTCAGTTCCCTTGTAATAAATAATGATAATTTTTTTTTTAAATCGACTTTTCAATTCTCAGGGTAAAGAATCGATTCTCTAAAGAATCGAATAGCAAAGAATCGGGTGTAAAAAATCGATTTTTTTTACAAGAATCGATTTTTTGGAGAATCGAATCGAATCGGAATCGAACATCCCTACTATTATGCCAATTAAATAACAGGAGTCGTACCTCATTCGTTACGTTCTGTGTTCGTGTGCCTGAGATCGCGGGTTCATTGCCTGATGCCTGCGTTTACTTCTTTTTACATTCTCATTCTAATGAGAAGGTATTGGTTTTATGTAAAATTTGACTTGGTCGGTTTTCATCAAATCTCCACGTTTTGAGACCCCCTGAGCTAGAAAAAAAGGTTCTTACCAAGGTGTCTGTCTGTCTGTAGTCTGTCTGTCTGTCAGTCTGTTTGTCTGTCTGTCTGGAGGCACGTTACTTTCGAAAAAATAATCAAATTGGGTTGTGCTTTGGCACACTTCTTTAGGGCCTAAAAAGAAAGAACAAGTTCGTTAACCAGCTAATTTTGATCAAAATTCAAAAAGTGAGCGCATTTTGAAAATTTTTGAGACCATTTTTTTTCAAAATTCCAAAATTCTATGTACGGTTATTCATAGTACTCCAAAACTCAAACAATTTATCTCAATGACTTTTCCGAATAAAAAAAAATTACTGGAGTTATAGCATTTTCAAAATTACAAAAAACAAACGTAAATGAACATTTTATGCCGAAAAACGCACGATATGAAAAAAAGTCAAGAGGAGAAAAATTTTTCTTTTTGAACACCCTACAATATTTTCGTAACAACTTTTCGAATTTTTTGAAAAATAAGAAATCCAAATTTTGATCACACAAAAAAATAATGAAAAATCAATAATTTCATTTTGCTGTCAAACTATGCAAGATACGACCAAAGATGAATGGAACAAAATTATGCACCCAAAAAAGATCTCCAAATTTGTTATTATTCACTTTTTGATATGATGCGTAGTTTTTGTTTTATTCGTAACCCTGGCGGACCGAACGAACGGAGCGGATACGCTACAGCGTATCCTTATAGTATCCACATCGTATCCTCTCCGTATCATGCAAGAAAAACTCATTAAAA
>CAKNXH010061171.1:6033-22205 GCA_932178445.1 Andricus quercusramuli
CAAAAAGACAAATTTTCAAAAAAAATAGTTGAATTTTTCTCAAAAGTTAAATTTTCTACGAAATATTGAAATTTTCAAAAAAAAAGTTAATTCTTGGACCACAGAGGATGACTAATCATAAAGTTATTGAATTTTTAACCAAACAGTTGCATTCTTATCCAAGAAATATGCTCAAGCAGGTGAATTTTTAAATAAAAAAGATGAATTTTGAAAAAAAGTCCAATTTTCATCCAAAAAATATTGAAATTGATTTTTCAACACATAATGTGAATTTTTATAAAAATGTAAATTTTCTATAAAATAGTTGAATTTTCAACAAAAAGGTGGATTTTTGGACAAAATGGATGACTTTAAAAAAAAAGTTATTGAATTTTCAACCAAACAGTAGCATACATATCCAAGAAAGATGAAATTTCTACTCATACAGGTGAATATTTTAATAAAGAAGGTGAATTTTCAAAAAAAAAAAAAAAAAAAATAAAAAAAAAATAGAATTTTCATGCAAAAAAGTTTTCAGTTGATTCTTCAACAAAAAATGTGAATTTTTCTCAAAAGGTATATTTTCTGCGAAATAATTTAATTTTCAATAAAACAGATTTTTTGACCAAAAAGGATGACTTTTTAGCAAATTTATTGCATTTCCAACGAAACATTTGCATTTTTATCCATGAAAGATGAAATTTCTATCAAAGCAGATGAATTTTCAAATCAAAAAGATAAATTTTCAAAAAAATGGTTAAATTTTCTACGAAATAGTCGAATTTTCAAGCAAAAGGATTGACTTTTCAACAGAACCATAAAAAAAATATAAATACAAATCAAATAAATTACTAATAAGAATGTTACATCAGGGTTACCGCAAAACTTGATTTTTAAAATTCTCTAATTTTTCCCGGATCAATTGTTCATTTTCCCTAACCATTAATATTCAAAGGCCAGAATACTACATTTGTAAAATTTTGAACCCAGAATTTTGTATAAGCGGAATAAAAAAATTTCTAAATAAAAATTGAAAAATTTCAAACTTATTCTGCTTCACAGTTATTTAAAGTAATATAAATTCCCTGACTTTTACAAGATTTTTTTTTCTAAATCCCTGACTTTTCCCTGACTAAAAAAAATTGTTGTTATCTAGGTTCCTCTTTTTACTCACCAGTTTTCTTTGGCGCGGAAAGTTAAATTCATATTAAATTTCTCTACAATTTCTGCGAGTTACTTGTTTCTTTTGTGAATTTCCGAAAATTGCCTACATGAATGAAGGACCTCGAGATGTTACGTAATCAGGGTGCCCACTTTCTGGAAAAACAGGGAAAACAGAGAAAACACAGGGATTTTTTTCATTAGGAAGCCACAGGGAAAACACAGGGAAAATTCGTCAACCGTTGCGCTTAGAGTTGTTTCTTAGCTCTATCTTCAGCCCGCAACAATAAGTTTTAGAACTTAAGTAAGCTCCGAGCTCTTGGTTCAAAAAGAAACGAAGATAAATCAGCGATCAAGAAACTAAAGATGAAATGAGATTCTTAACATTTTTACCCATCTAAAATAGCTTTGATTTGACTGAATCTGAAACCTATACATACATATGTATGTATAGGTATAGGATGCCTTTCCTTCCTAAAATAATAACCGAAATTTTGTTTTCATCACTCAAAATATCTCGATTTACCATTACCATTGCGAAAAATGGGTTTTAAAAGAGACTAGGAAAATCAGTAAAAGACAGGGAAAACTCAGGGAAAACACAGGGAAAATAGGAAAAGGGAACTGGTGGGCACCCTACTTCCCTTACCCAAAACTGATATGAATTGGCAAAAAAAAATGACTCAAAGGGTTAGGGAGTGTTCTAGTTGGTAATGTCACTCTGGGGAGTTCAAGCCTTGCTTCATGATCTGTGACGAAGAAGAATGAATTTGAAAATTAGATTCTGACACTTTGATAGTAATCTGTTATAATCTGGAAGTTTAAATTGGTTGCTGCAGAAAGTTTCAGTTTTTCCGAACTTTAATTTACTCCAACAGAGGGTGGCTACTCTATATATTCTCAACTTTTTGTCAATTAGTTTGTAACTTTTTTTTATTTATTATATTTCAGACGATCATATTTCATGATACATCAATCATGTTAGGAGGATATTCAGTTTCGTGTCACTCTCGATTAAAGCAATTCATCTGGTTACCAATAAGCCCAGACGATGTTCCTATCTCATAGCTGGCGAAGGTTTTCAGGGTGACAGCTGTCAGATCCTTAGATCTCATGCTAATCTCTTCTCGTCAGCTTGAAATCTGATGCTTACTATGTAGTCAGTACTGCATAGTCCTCCCTTCAGAAATTCGTCTTTTGTTCTGAATCCCAAATTCGTATTACTCCCTAATCTCCATGTCATTGATTCCCTTTATACTCAAACCGAAATTGCATCAACCATTTTTTTTAGGGTTTCGTAGCCTGGGGCAGAAAACTGTAGTTTCGGTCGGGTGTCTGTTTGAGGTATTTTTTTTCGCTAGCCGACTTTACCCCGTAAGGTAGCCAATTTTACCCCGTACCCTAGCTGACTTTACCCCGTACTCTAAATAACTTTGGCTTGTATCCTTACAGACTTTACTCCATACCATAGCCGAGTTTACCCCTTAGTTCAGCCGACTTTACCCCGTAGCCTGGGCGATATTACCCAGGAGCCTAGCCGACTGTATCCCATCATACCCTAGCCGACTTTACACTGTACTCTAGATAACTTCAAATTGTAACCTTACTGACTTTACTCCATACCCTAGCCGAATTTACCCCGTACTCTAGATAACTTAACACTGTACCCTTACTGACTTTATTCCATACTGTAGCCGAGTTTACCCCGTATCCTAAACGAATTTACCCCGTAACTTAGCCGGCTTGGTCCCGTACTCTGGATAACTTCACTTTGTACCCTTACTGTCTTTCTCCATACCCTAGCCGAGCTTACCCCGTATCCAACCAGAATTTACCCCGAATCTTACCCGACTTGACCCCGTACCCTTCTCGATTTTACTCCGTACCCTAGTCGATTTTACCCTGTACTCTAGATCGCTTTACCTTGTACACTTACTGACTTCACTTCATACCCTACTAGGCTATACCCCGTATCCTAATCGACTTTACCCCGTATCCTACCCGAATTCACTCCGTACTCTAACCGACCTCCTCACCCTGAACTCTAGTCGACCTTACCCCGAACCTTAGCCGACTTTAGTCTGAACTCTAGATAACTTTATCCGGTATCCTTGACGACTTCACTCCGTAACCTAGCCGATATTACCCATATCCCAGCTGACTTTACCCCGTACCCTGGTCGACCTTTCCCGGTACCCTAGCCGACTATACCCCATACCCTAGCAGATTTAAACCCGTACTCTAGGTAACTTTACCTTGTACCCTTACTGACTTTATTCCATACCCAAGCCGACTTTACCCCGTATTATACCTAACTTTACCTCGTATCTACCCGATTTTACCCCGTACCATACCCGACTTTATCCCGTGCCCTAGGCGACTTTACCCCATACCCTTACGATATTAACCTGTACCCTAGCCGACTTTTCCTGGTATCATAGCCAACTTTACCCCATACCCCAGCAGATTATAACCCGTACTCTAGACAACTTTACCTTGCACCCTTGCTGACTTTATTCTATACCCTAGCCGACTTTACCCCGTATTCAACCCAACTTTATCCCTTATCCTACCCGACTTCATCCTGTACCTTAGCCGCCTTCACTCAGTACCCTTGCCGACTTTACCCCGTACCCTAGCCGACTTTACCCCGTGCCTGGCCAAATTTTCCCGTTACCCTATCTGAATTCACTCCGTACTCCAGCTGACCTTACCCCGCACACTACCAGACCTTACTCCCTACTCTAGTAGACTTTACCCCGTACTCTAAATAAGTTTACCTTTTCCCCATAATGACTTCACTCCATATTCCACCCGACTATAGCCCGTACCCTGGTCGACTTTACCCCGTATCCTGGCCGAATTTAACCCATACCCTGGCCGACTTCACCCCGTATTCTAGCCGACTGTACCCCGTATCCTAACCGAATTCACCCCGTATCCTAACCGAATTCACCCCGTACCTTGGCCGACATTACCCCGTATTCTAGCCGATTTAACCCCGTACTCTGATCGATTTTACCCTGTAACTGGTCAACTTTGCCCCGTATTTTGACGAATTACACCGTATACTAGCCGACTTTACCTTTTACTGTAGTCGACTTTACCCCGTATTTCAGACGAATTTACCCCATATTCTTGCCGAATTCGCCCCATATTCTAGCAGACTTTACCCCGTATCCTAGCCGAATTTACACCGTATTCCAGCCGACTTTCCCCTGCACCCTAGTTGACTTTACCCCGTATCCTAGCCGAATTTACCCCATACCTTTGCCGAATTTGCCCCATACCTTAGCCGAATTTACCCCGTATTCTATCCGACTTTACCCCGTGCCATGGTGTACTCTACCCCGTATTCTAGACGAATTTACCCCGTATCCCAGCCGAATTTAAACCGTGTTCTAGCCAAATTTACCCCGTATCCTAGCCGAATTTATCCCGTGTTCTAGTCGATTTTTCCCCGCATCATATTTGACTTTACCCCTTATTCTAGACGAATTCACCCCGTATCCTAGCCGAATTTACCCTGTATTCTAGGTGACTTTACCCCGTACCCTGGTCAAATTTACCCCGTATCCTATTCGCATTTTTTATTATTTTTTAAGGAATTTCTCTTTTTCCTCCTGTTTCCAAGAAACTTTCCATTTTTTTCGGTTTTCGCTTAAATGCGAATTAAATTTATAGAAACCAATGAGAAAATCCAACTATTTTTTGTTTGAATGTTAATGTTATTATTTGTTATTGAATGTTATTATTTAATTCAAAATTTTACTATTTGGTTGAAAATTTAACTGTTTTGCTGAAAATTCAACAATTTTGTTAAAGTTCGTCCTTTTTTATTAAAAATTCAACTTGTTTGTTTGATTTCCGCTTTTTCGTATAGAGAATTCATCTTCTTTGTTGAAAATTTAACTATTTGGTTGAATTTAATTGAAAATTTTTATTTTTTAAATGAAAATTTATTTCTTTTAACAGAAATGTAATCTTTTTTAGATAAAAATGTAACTGCTTGATTAAAAATTATTCTGTTTTAGTTGAGGATTCAACTGTTTTGTTGAGCATTTGTCTTTTTGGTTGAATTCAACTCCTTATTTAAATTAAATATCTTTTTGATTAAAATATCAACAATTACATTTTCCGTTGCGAATTCATCTTCATTGGTTGAAAATTTAATTATTTTGTTAAAAAGTAATCTCTTTTGTTTAAAAATTTTATTTTGTTTTTGAAAATTCAAGAGAATTTTTGAGATCATCCTTTTTTATTATAAAATTACATTGTTAAAAATTCGGCTTTTCAGATTGAAAATTTATTTGCTTTGTTGAAAATTCAAATATTTTGGTAGAAAGTTCAACTACTGGTTGAAAGTTTTTTTCTTTCTTCTTTAAAAATTCTTTCCTGTTTAAAAATTCGTCTTTTCATGTAGAATGAAAATTTATCTCTTTTGGTAGAAATGTCAGCTTTTTTGGATAAAAATGAAACTGTTTGATTACAAATTTATCTATTTTAATTAAGGATAAAACTGTTGTGTTAAAAATTCGTCTTTTGTATTAAATTCTACTTTTTTTATTTAAAGTTAAAGACTTTTTTGATTAAATTTTATTGGTTGACGATTTAAGTATTTTGTTGAAAATTAATCTTTTTTAGTTTAAAGATTCGTCTTTTTGGTAGAATATTAATATTCTTGTTTGAAAATTCAACTACTTGGTTGAAAGTTGACCTGCTTTGGTAAAAAAATATTGAAATTCATCACTTTTCCTAAACATGTAACTATTTTGTTGAAATTAGTATTTTGTTTTTTCTGACTGAAAAATTGTTTCTGTTTGGAAATTCACCTTTTTTGTTGAATACTTGTCTTTTTGGTTTCAAAATTCATCTCTTTTGGCAGAAATAATCTTTTTTGTTTGTTAAAACTGCAACTGCTGGGTTGAAAATTAAGCTCCTTTGGTTCAAGATTCAACTATTTAAAATCAACTTTTTCCAGAATTCACCCTTATGGTTGAATTCAACTGTTTTATTAAAAATTAAAATCATTTTTTCGTTAAAATATCAACTATTAAATTTTTTGTTAACAATTCATTATTTTGCATAAATTGGATTGGAAATTAAACTACTTAATTTAAAGTTGAACTTTTCAAAAATTCATTTTTTTAGTTAAAGATTCATTATATTAGTTTAAAATATAACTATTTTGTTGAATTTTTTTGTAATTAATTTTTTTAACCGAAGGTTTAACAGTTTAATTTTTGGTTGCAATTTTATCTTTTTTGGTTAAAAATTAAACTATTTGAGGATCCAACTATTGTTTTACAAAATTCGCCTTCTTTGGTTGAATTCAACTGTTTTGGATTTTTTAAAAATTCTTTTTTTCAGTTGCAATTTTCATTATTACATTTTTTGACAATACATCGTTTTGGTTGAATTCATCTGTCTTTTATTGATAACTAAAAACCTTTTTTCGGTGAAATATCAACTTATACATATTTTGTAGTCGACTAATCCTTTTGGTTAAATTCGAATTTTTTTTATTTAAAACTAAAATCTTTTTTTTCGAAACATCAAATATTATATTTTTTGTTAAAAATTCATCTCTTTGTTTAAATTCGAATGAAAATTAAACTATTTTGTTGAAAGTAAATCTTTATAGGTTGACAATTTTGGTTGAAGATTTATCAATTTAGTTTAAATTATAACTATTTTGTTGAAATTTTTTTAAAATTAACTTTTTAACCGAAGATTTAACTATTTCATTTTTGGTTAAAAATTCATCTTTTTTTAGTTGAGAAATCTACTAAAAAAGGTTGAAAGTACATCTTTGTAGGTTGAAAATTGAATTATTTGGCTGTAAATTCAATAATTTTGGTAAAAGTTATCGTTCTTGGTTGAAAATTAACTTTTTTTTCAAAATTTTTTCTGTGTTTCATATTCCTGTGCAGAAATTTCAGAGCGGCCCTGTTCGGGGCCACATCTGGCCCCAATCGGGTATCACAGTTAGGACCAGACTCGAAATGAAACGCCTAATCCGATCAGGGCCTAACTGGGCTATCCACAAGGAAGGACCGATCTGGCCCTGACCAGGCCCCTTCTAATTTTTATTCATTAAAATATTATTAAAATGTAATTTATTCAATAAAAAGTAAACAATTATTCGAGAATATTAAACTTATCCTTTTTGGTTAAAAATTTAACAATTTTGTTGCAAATTGGTTATTTTGCTCAAAGTTAATTTTTTATTCGAGTTTTCATCTGAAAATGTAACTATTCCATTTTCAGTTGAAACTTTATCATGTATATTTTATGAGATCAAAATTCGACTATTTGGTAGGAAATTTAAGAATTTTGTTGAAAAGTCTTTTTTTTGGGTGGAAAATTAATCTTGTTTTTTGAAAGTTCAACTTTTTGGTTGATAATTCAACTAGCTTGTTGAAAATTTATCTTTTTTATTGAAAATGATCTTTTTTGTTGAAATTTTTTTTTTAAAGTCACTGTTTTCTAAAATATTAGACTTTTCAGCTCAAAAACTTTACTCACTGACTAAACTGAAAAATAGTTGAATGTTCACCAATTCAGACAGGGATTTGTTTTAAATTTAATTAATTCTAATTTTTTAACTAACTCTGATTTACAGAGTGTAGCCCGATATGGCTCCGACCAGGACCACAACAGTAGCCATGATCAGGGCCTTATTGAGCTAACCCGATCGGGGCCACGTCGGGAAGCAGGATCAAATTATTGATAATTGTTATTAAAAACGATTTATTTCCCTATTGTTCCCCTATTTTCATGAGAAATAATCCAATTTCCCCTGTTTTGGGAAGAATTTTGGGCTGTGAAATCTGCATTTAATAACTCTTCTGAATTTGAAAAGTATAGGGTTAAAAATATCTATTTTAGTGTTGCTGTGTCAGCTAGTCTCAGCATTTTCTGCGATTTCGTGCAGATGTCGGCGAAAAGTTAGAATTTAAGAATCAACGGAGGTTGTATTTTTGACTGGCAGCTGGTTTCTTTACTTGATAAAATATCGAATTTCTTTCTTCTTTCCTTTTCTGATCAATTTTACATGTCTTTCTTCATGAAAATTTCAGCGCGTTTCGCTGTACGCTAAAAAGGTCAGAACAGAAGAAGATATTGTCTGTCTGGACTTGAAAGTTTCAGAATTTATATCTCTAAAAGTGTTTCATTTATTTATGAAAAGTTGTTAATTTGAGAATTATTTGGGAGACAATTACACCCGGTGGCCATAGGTGAGGAAATCCCTAAAAATCAGGAAAAGGCAGGATATTTATTGGACAGTAAAATCAGTGGAAAGTCAGGGATTTAAAAAAAATCTTGCAAAAGTCAGGGAATTTCTGTAAATGTCAGTTTAAATAACTGTAAAGGGAAATAATTTAAAAATTTTAATTAACAATTTTTGTATTCTGTTTATAAAAGATTCTAAGGTTAAAATGTTATGAGATTGAGATTCTGGCCTTTGAGTATTAATGGTCGGGAAAATGGAAAATTGGGCATGGAAAAATTAAAGAATTTTGAAAATGAAGTTTTTTTGCCAATCTGATATCTTTTTTTGCAATTGCTTCCTCCCGACGATTATTTTTCTAGTTAAACATTTTATTATTTGATTGAAAATTCAACTATTTTATTAAGAATTCGTCTTTTTGTGTTGAAAATTGAACTATTTTGGTAGAAAAATAACTTTCTTTTGAAAATTCATATCTTGGGGTTGATTTAAAATTAAAACTTTTTTTGGTTGAATATCTACTATTACATTATTTGTTAAAAATTCCACTTTTTTGTTTGGAATTGAACTATTGAAGGTTGAACCACTTTGTTATAAAATCTTTTTTTTGTAATCGAAAATTCATCATTTTATTTGAAAATTCATCTCTTTGGCTGAATTAAAAAAAATTAATTTCTTTTACTTAAAGTCAAAGTATTCCAGACAAAATTCCATCATTTCTGTAAAAAATTCATTTTTTGGTTGCGAATTAATTGTTGTTCTGTTAAAAATAATCGTTTTACTGAAAATTCAACTTTTCCATTTTTGGTTGATAATTTATCTTTTTCAGTTATAAATTCAACTATTTGTTGGAACAATCTTTTTTTTTTTTTTTGAAAATTTATCCTCCTTGACAGAGAATTAATCTTCTGATTTTGAAAATTCAGTTGAAATATCAAATATTACTTAAAAATATTCTTGGCTAAAAGATCGGTATTGGAAATTCGTTTTTATGGTTGAAAACTGCATCTCTTCGGTTAAAAATTTAACTTTATTAATTCAAATAAAAAATTTAAAATTAATTAGACTTTTTTTTGTATTAATTAATTTTTTTCTGGTAATTTAATTTTTACATTTTTAGTGGAAACCTGAACTTTTTTATAATTTAACTTTTTCATTTTTAGTGGAAGCCTGAACTTTTTTATTCGAAAATTTATCTGTTTGTTTCAAAATTCATTTATTTTTCGAAAATTCGTCTTTTTTGGTAGAAATTTCATCTCTTTGGTTAAAATACGAAATATTGCATCTTTTTTTGAGCCTCCATCTTTGTTTATTGAAAAAAAATTTGATTAAAAATTTAACTATTTGGGTACCAATGCTACTTTTTGGTTGCAAATTAATTTTGTTTAAAAAGTGAAAAATTTGGTCAAAACGTCTTTTGTTTTTATCGAAAACTCTTCTGTATTGTAGAAAAATCGTCTACTTGAACAGAAAATTCGTATTTTTGCATAAAAAAAAATCTCTTCTTTATTGAATATTCAAATGTCTTTTTAAAAATTCAATTATTTGGTTGAAAATACAACTGTTCTTGTTTGAAGTTAAATCTTTTTTGTTCGAAAATTCGACCACTTGGTTGAAAATTCACCAATTTGGTTAAAAATTCAATTAATTTGTTAAAAATTAGTATTTTTTGCTTAAAAGTATTCAACTATTGAAAATTCGTCTTTCTGGTGTTAAAATTGATCCCTTTTAGTAGAAATTTAATTTTTATTTTATTTGAAATATCAAATTTATGCCACTATTTTTGGTTGAAGTTTGATCTTTTTTGATTAAATTTCGTCCGTTTAGTTGAAAATTCATATTTTTAAATTGGAAATTCAACTATTTTTTAGAAAATTCATCTTCTTTAGTAGAAAATTAATCTTCTTGGTTCAGAAATTCGTCTTCTTAGTTTTAAAATTCATCTTCTTTCTTGAAAATTTAATTATTTGGTTGAAGATTCAACTATTTTGTAGAAAATGCTACTGTTTTTGGTTGAAGTTTGATCTTTTTTTATTACAAATTCGACCATTTAGTTAAAAATTCGTAATTTCCGGTTGTAGATTAAACTATTTTCTAGAAAATTTATTTATTTTATTGAAAATTCATATTTTACAGTAGAAAATTAATATTCTTTTGTGAAAGTTCGACCTTTTTTTAAATTCATTTCTTTGGATAGCATTTCTTTAATTAAAACATCAAATTTTACATTTTTTGATAAAAATTCAAGTATTTGCTTGAAAATTCAACTATTTTCTAGAAAATTGAAGTATTTTGTTGAAAATTCGTATTTTTGGTTTTAAAATTCATCTCTTTTTGTAGAACTTTCATCTTTATTTGGTTAAAACATCAAATATTACATTTTTGGTTATGAAAATTTATTTTTTTTTTAGCAGGAAAATAATTTGCATTGTTAAAAATTCCTCTCGTGTGGTAGAAATTTCATCTTTTTTTGGATAAAACATCAATTTTACAATTTTTTTCAATTCATAATTGTTCTTGTTTTGTTAAAAATTCATAAATTTTTAGTAGAAAATTATTATTCTTTTTGTGAAAATTCGACTTTTTGGTTCTCAAATTTATCTCTTTGGGTAGAAATTTTATTTTTTTAAATGAAAAATAAAATTTTACTTTTTTAGTGAAAATTCATCATTGTTGGTTAAAATTGCAATTATTTGGTTAAAAAATCGAGTAGTTTGTTGAAAATTTACTTATCTTGTTCTATCATTTAATTTTCTATAAAGTTCATGTATATTGTTGAAAATTTGTCTTTTTTGATAGAAAATTAATTTTCTTGATTGAAAATTCGTCTCTCGTGGTAGAAATTTTTATCCTTTTTTGTTGAAACATCAATTTTTTAATTTTTTGTTGAAAATTCATTATTGTTAAAAATTCAACTTTTTTGTTAAAAACTCAATTGATTTGTTGAAAATTCAACTGCCTTGTTGAAAATTTAATTCTTTTGTTAAAGATTTAACTCTTTCTTTGAAGATTAAACTAATTTTTCGAAAATTCCACTGTTACTGGTTGAAGTTTGATCTTTTTACATTCTCATTTTTTATTAAAAATTTGTCCATTTAGTTAAAAAATTATATTTGCAGGTTGTGAACAAAAATTCCGCTATTTTCTAGAAAATTAATTTATTTTGTTGAAAATTCATATTTACATTAAAAAATTAATATTCTTTTGTGAAAATTCGACTTTTTGGTTTTAAAATTTATTTATTTCGGTAGAAATTTCTTTTTTCTTATGGAACATCAAATTTTACATTTTTTGTTGAAAATTCATGATTGCAGGTTAAAAATTCAACTATTTTGTTAAAAAATTGAACTATTTTCTAGAAAATTTATGTATTTTGTTGAAAATTTATCTTTTTGTTTTTAAAATTTATCTGTTTGTGTAGAAATTTCATCTTCTTTGGTTAAAACATCAAATATTACATTTTTTGTTGAAAATTCATATTTGTAAGTTAGAAATTCAACTATTTTTTAGAAAATTCATCTTTTTCAGTAGAAAATTAATCTTCTTGGTTGAAAATTTGTCTTCTTAGTTTTGAAATTCATCTACTTTGTTGAAAATTTAATTATTTGGTTTAAGATTCAACTTTTTTGTTAAAGATTGATCTATTTTGTAGAAAATGCCATTGTTTTTGGTTGAGGTTTGATCTTTTTTTATTAAAAATTTGTCCATTAAGTTAAAAATTAATATTTTTTCTGCTGTAAATTCAACTATTTTCTAGAAAACTTATTTATTTTATCGAAAATTCATATTTTACAGTAGAAAATTAATATTCTTTTGTGAAAATTTAACTTTTTGGTTTTAAAATTCATCTATTTGGATAGAAATTTCATCTTCTTTGATTGAAATATCAAATTTTACATTTTTTGTTAAAAATGCAACTATTTTGTTGAAAATTCAACTATTTTCTAACAAATTTATGTCTTTAGTTGAAAATTCGTCTTTTTGTTTTTAAAATTTATCTCTTTGCGTAGAAACATCAAATTTTACATTTTTTGTTATGAAAATTTATCTTTTTTAGTAGAAAAATAATCTGCTTTGTTGAAAATTCGTCTCTCATAGTAGAAATTCCATCTTTCTTTGTTGAAACATCAATTTTTTTTTCAATTCAGAATTGTTAAAAATTCATCTATTTGCTTCAAAACTCAACTGTTTTTTTGAAAATTCAACTGCTTTGTTAAAAATGTAATTATTTTGTAAAAGATTTAATTCTTTCTTTGAAGATTGAACTTTTTTGTCGTGAATGCCACTATTTTTGGTTGATGTTTGATCTTTTTTTTTAATTAAAAATTCGTCCATTTAGTTAAAAATTCATATTTGTGCGTTGTAAAATCAACTATTTTCTAGAAAATTTATTTATTTTGTTGAATATTCATATTTTTCAGTAGAAAATTAATATTCTTTTCTGAAAATTCGACTTTTTGGTTTCAAAATTTATCTCTTTGGGTAGAAATTTCATCTTTTTTTATTGAAAACTATTTTCTACAAAATTTATCTATTTTGTTACAAACTCGTCTTTTTGTTCTATAATTTAATTTTCTATACAATTTATGCATGTTGTTGAAAATTCATCTTTTTCAGTAAAAAATTAATCTGCTTGGTTGAAAATCCGTCAGTGTTTCTAGAAAATGTATTTATTCAATGAAAATTTATTTCTTACAGTAGAAAATTTATATTCTTTTATAAAAATTCGAATTTTTGGTTTCAAAATGTATCTCTTTGATAGAAATCGGTTGAAAATTCAACTATTTTCTAGAAAATTTATGTATGTATTTCGTAGAAAATTTGTCTTTTTGGTTTTCAATTCATCTCTCGTGGTAGAAATTTCATCTTTTTTTATTGAAACATGAAATTATACATTTTTTTGATGAAAATTCGTCATTGTAGTTTAAAAATTCAACTATTTTCTAGAAAATTCATGTATTTTGTTAAAAATTCATCTTTTTGTTTTCAAAATTTATCTGTTTGGGTAGAAATTTCATCATCTTTGGTTATTTTCTATAAAATTTATGTATGTTGTTGAAAATTTATCTTCTGTAGTAGAAAATTAATCCTCATGGTTCAAAATTCGTCTTTTTGGGCTTAAAATTCATCTCTCGTGGTAGAAATTTCATCGTTTTTTATTGAAACGTCAAATTTCACATTTTTTATTAAAAATTCATCATTCTAGATTGAAAATTGTACTATATTCTAGAAAATTTATGTTTTTCGTTGAAACTTCGTCTTTTTGTTTTTAAAATTTATCTCTTATTGTAGAAATTTCATCTTCTTTCGTTAAAACAACAAATATTACATTTTTTGTTATGAATTCATCATTGTCTGTTAAAATTGCAACTACTTTATTGGAAATTTAGTTATTTTTTTCTATAATTTAATTTTCTATAAAATTTATGTATATTGTTGAAAATTTATCTTTTTAAGTAAAAAATTAATTTTCTTGGTTGAAAATTCGTCTTTTTATTGGGTTTATAATTCATCTCTCGTGGCAGAAATTTCATCTTTTTATTATTGTAACATCAAATTTTACATTTTTTGGTGGAAATTCATCATTGTAGGTTAAAAATTCCACTATTTTCTAGAAAATTCTTGGTTGAAACATACATTTTTTATTTTTTGTTTAAAATTCATCACTGTTAAAAATTCAACTGCTTTCTTGAAAATCTAATTATTTTGTTAAAGATTTAACACTTTCTTTGAACATTGAACAATTTTTTTAAAAATACTAGCGTTTTTGGTTGAAATTTGATCTTTTTTATTAGAAATTCGTATGTTTAGTTGAATATTCATATTTGTAGGTTGTAAATTCAACTATTTTCTAGGAAATTTATGTATTTTGTTGAGAATTCATCTTTTTTTGTAGAAAATTAATATTCTTGGTTGAAAATCCGACTTTTGGGTCTCAAAATTCATCTCTTTGGGTAGAAATTTCATCTTTTTTGGCTGAAACAGCAAATTTTACATGTTTTGTTGAAAATTCGTCATTATAGGTTAAAAACTCAACTTTTTTTCAGAAAATTTATGTATTTCGTTGAAATCTTTTTCTAGTAGAAAATTAATCTTTCATGGTTGAAAATTTGTCCTTTTCGTTTTAAAATTCTTCACTTTTGTGTTTAATTTTCATCCTTCATGGTTGAAATATCGGACATTACATTTTTGGTTCAGACTGCATCATTGTAGGGTAAAAATTAAATTATTTTGTTAAAAATGCAACAACTTTGTTTGAAATTTAATTATTTTGTTGAAGGTTCAACTTTTTGGTTGAAGAATGAACACTATTTAGTTGAAAGTTCATCTTTGTAGATAGAAAACTCAACTATTTCCTGGAAAATTTTATCAGTTCTTTTGAAAATTTGTCGATTTTTTAATTAAAAATTTCGATGTTAAGATTGTTACAAGATTAAAATACTGGTCTATGGTTTTTAGCGGTCGAGGAAAATGCAAAATTGGTCAGTGAAGAATGAGGAAATTTTGAAAATGAATTTCCGCGGTCACCCTGATTACACCCTAGAATGCACCCAGACAAACAAAATTGATGGCTTTCACGTTCAGAGGCTTTTAACTTTCCAAAACAGTTTTATCGAAGTTTCTTGAGTGTTGGAATAAAAAGAATGGATTCCTTTTGATCCCTTCCCTTACCTCGATTTGTTCTCTGTGTTGCGTCTCTTTGAAGTCAAGTGCATTATTAACGATTGCTTCTCACGCCCGAGAGACATGTTAGCCGATAACCTCGATAATTAATTATTTCTACTCGGTAAGAAACAGCACCAATATTCCATCCACGAAATGTAATTTACTCTATCACGTTAGTGCACTTGTCAAATACCTAGACTTCCTAACGGATAGACAATTTTTTACTGTCAAAAAGGTGATCCCAGCTATACTACTTCGAAGTTGAATTAGTCTAGAAACTAATTACTGAAGTTGCAATTAAGAACATCTCTGTCCCATCACATCCATCCATACATACATACATACATACATCCATTCATGCATGCATACATACATATATACAAACAGACACACATGCATACACTTTCCTGGTATTTGATGTTACTCTCAATCTCTCGCTTGGATTATTTCAAACCCAGGAGAATATTTGGAAAATGAGAAAATGACGGTGCTTCAATTAACAGAGAGAATGGCATGTTTTTTATGTGTTTTGTGTAAACAAGGAGTGAAGAATAAAGTCAATAGAACAGTTCAAGCTTCTACGTTTAACTAAATATAATATTTGCTTCGATCAATTTTCATATTTGCAATATTCGGTCTGCAGTATATTACAAAAGTTATTATTATTTAAATCAACTGTGAATTCGATCTCGAGTATTTCCACTTTGTTACATTCTCATCAGAGAACGTATTAGATTTATGTAAAAATAGACCTCATCCCCAACCGTTCGTGTCAAATATTCACGTTTTGAGACCTCCTGAACCCAAAAAACAGGTTTTTACAAAATGTCTGTCTGTTAGTGCGTCTGTCTGTTAGTGCGTCTGTCTGTTAGTGTGTCTGTCTGTTAGTGCGTCTGTATGTTAATGTGTATGTCTGTTAGTGCGTCTGTCTGTTAGTGCGTCTGTCTGTTAGTGTGTCTGTCTGTTAGTGCGTCTGTCTGTTAGTGTGTATGTCTATTAGTGCGTCTGTCTGTTAGTATGTCTCTCTGTAGATTTTTAGTCTGTTAGCACGATAACTTTTGAAAGAATTGACCGATTGGATTGGGCGGCATGGGGGGAACAAATTTTACATAAATCTAATACCTTCTCTGAT
>CAKNXH010061171.1:36520-55327 GCA_932178445.1 Andricus quercusramuli
ATCTATCAACGTCTATCTTCTATCTGTTTTTCAATCTAAATTCACTTGATTTTTCATTGCCTTTTCTCTACCTCAACCCATCCTTTATCTATTCATGTCAATCTTTTTCTATCTCTGTGAATCTAAATTCCCATCTATCTTTATCAATCCCCTCTTCTCTATCTCACCCTATCCTTTATCTGTAAATGTCAATCTTTTTCTATCTCTGTTAATGTATATTCCCGTCTATCTTTTTCAATCCCCCCTTCTCTATCTCATGATATCCTTTATCGATTCATGTCAATCTTTTTCTATCTCTTTTAATCTAAATACGCATCTAACTTTCTCAATCCCTTCTTTTCTATCTCATTCTATGCTTTATCTGTCCACGTCAATATTTTTGTATTTCTCTGAATCTAAGTTTCCCTGAATCTTTTTGGATCTCCTCTTCTCTATATCATCGTATCCTACATCCATTAACTTCTATCTTCTGTTTTTCAATCTAAATTCACTTCTTTTCATATTGCCTCTTCTTTATCTCATCCTATCCTTTATCTATTCATGTAAATATTTTTCTATCTCGGTTAATCTAAATTCCCATCTATCTTTATCAATCCCCTCTTCTCTTTCTCATCCTATCCTTTATCTATCCACGTAAATATTTTTATATCTTTCTGTCAATCTAAATTTTTGTCAATCGTTTTTAATCTCTTTTCTATCTCATTCTATTCTTTATCTACAAATATCAATCTTTTTCTATTTCTATTAATCTAAATCCCCGTCTATATTTTGTAATCCCCTCTCCTCAATCTCGTCCTATTCTTTATCTATTTATGTCAATCTTGGTCTATTCCTGTTAATTTAAATTCCCATCCATCTCTTTCAATCCTCTTCCGTTACCTATCCACGTCGACTTGTAGGTTTTGCCCTGCTGGAACTAGAAAGATTGAAAATGATAAAAATTGGGATATAGGAAAAGATAGAACTATTCTATCTCTCCTTCTATCTCTCAGTGGATTAATTTGTATCTCTAAAATACTATCTTTGCTCTTATATTTTTCTATCTCTTATTATACCGGGTGTCACAAAAGTCCCGGGACGAATTATAATTTCCTCAGGTAAGATATTTTTTAGGGAGGTCAAGGTCATTCATGAAGTAATTTTTAACAGGGAATTCAATGGTGACCTTTATTTTAATCCTGACGATGTCCTTCAGGGTTGTTTCAAGGTTAAATTTTTTCAAATGGAAACCATCTTTTTGACATCGGAAATCGATAGAGCGGCAAATTTTACGTTAAAATATGTACCCAGGTCATACATAGGTACATTGTAACCTTGAAGGTCACTCTAAGGTCATTTCAACTTTAAGAAGGTCTGCATACCACTCGGAATAGAAGCTTCTCAAATTTTTTCCTTATCGAGCAAAGTTACTAACTTTAACAAGGCGTATTCATTAGTGACCTTAACCATGACCTTGACGATGACCTTCAAGGTAAGTTCAAGGTCAATTTTATGCTATTTGAAACCCCCTTTCAAGGTTACAATGTACCGGTGTATGACATTGGTACATATTTGATCGTAAAATTTTCCGCTCTGTCGATTGCCCATTTAAGAAAGGGGGTTTCCATTTTCAAAAAAAAGTTGGTTTTGAAGTGACCTTGAAGGTCATCGTCAATATCAAAATACGGGTCACCATTGATTTTCTCGTTGAAAGTTACTTCAAGAATCACATTGACCTCCATGAAAATGATCTTTTTTTTATAACAAAAATTTTGTTTTAACCAAAAACAGAAGGATTAAATTTTCAGTTAAGAAAATCAATTTCCAACAACAACAAAATGAATTCCCAACAAAATAATTCAATTTAAACTAAAAAAGATGAATTTACAAACCAAAAATATCAGACATATTTCAATTTGCAGTTAGAAAAGTAAATTTAAAAAAAACGTGGTTTCAGCAAAATTAATTAATTTTTAACTAAAAATATAAATTTTCAACCGGAAATGGAATAGTTATATCTTCAGTTAAAAAAATATATTTTTCAACCAGAAAGAAGCGAATTTTCAGCCAATTAAATTATTTTTTAATCATAGTGATGAATTTTCAAAACAAAAATATGAAATGTTGTCCAAATAGTGGATTTTTCAAAAATGTTCTACTAAAAATATCATTTTTCAACGAAAAAGATTATATTTCTATCAAAAAAGGTACATTTTCCACAAAAAAATATAATAGTTAAAGTGAATTTTCAACTAAAATGCTAAATCTTCAACTCAAAAATTTACTTTTCAACCAAATACATGCATTTAAAACTAAAAGATAAATTTTCTACCAAAAATAAAGTAGGATAATTTTCAGTTAGTAAAATAAATTTTCAAACTAAAAACAAACGAATTTTTAACCAAAGGAATTAATTTTTAACCAAAAAGATGAAATTTCAACTAATGATATTACTTTTTTCACAAAAAAAGACGGATTTTCAACAAAGAGTTAAATTTTCACCGAAAACGGATAAATTTTCGACAAAAAATAGAATAGTTTAATTTTCATTAAAAAACATCAATTTTCAATAAAATTAGAGTAAATTTTCAACGAAATAGTATAATTTTCAACCAAGAATTTTATCCAGCTTCGAGGAAACGGAAGTGGGAGTTGACATACACAAAAAGATTTACCACAAATTTGAGTCGACTGGTCTGCGGATTGCGATAACAAATTCAGTTTTCAGTTTAAAAATGAAATAAAGTAATGCCTCCAAGAGTTTAAGTTTCTAAATAAGGATAAATAAATCTTTTTGTAAAAAAGTTCGCTAATTCTGAGATAATCGACTGAGAATTTTGAGATTAAAATTTCATGGGTTTTCAAATTTGGGTTCAGAAAGCGATACAAAAATTAATTTCGAATTTTTTGCAAAAATATAATCTTTATTCCGAGATATGAGGATTCTGAATGAGAATAAAAAAAAGTTTGATTAAAAAAATGATTCTGTTCCGAAAAAGGCAAACTTGTAGATCGCGCTATCACAATATGATTAACATTCTTATGCTAAAAATCAGAAGAAAAATATTTTTTCTGTTATTAAACGATGATATTTGCGAGGAATATCAATGTTAGAAGATTTAATAAATTACTAGACTATTACGTGCGCGCGCAAGCGCGCGCTCACTTTTTGAATTATTTCCTTTACTCAATTTTTGAATCACTATTTATTTGTTCAAATTTCTTGACCCATCGAATTCTTGCTGAAATTATATTCTCAAAGAATATATTTAGTGAATCCATGTAACATAGACTTTACTATTACTATTTATAATAGTAAATGTCGAGATATAATTCTGAAGATTTCAAGTGCATGTTATGTAATTCAATATTTTGAAAAAAAAAAAAAAATAAAAAAATAATTTTTGTACAATGACATTTGCGGTTACTATATCAGGGCTATATTTTTAAATGTGAGCATCAATATACCTACAATTTAAAAAAAATCCTATTCTGATCCGATTCTCTGTTCTCAATCTGAAAATCATTGAACATGTATTTGCACTAGAATATTGGAATACATTTTTATAGAAAAAGAAGAGCGTGTTAGGATATATATTTATAAATAATTAAAACATATGCACATGTCATTTCGAAAATTGAATTCAAATCCTAATTTCACGTCCATTTTTGGAAATCTGTGAATCAGAAACATCGCTAAATCATTGAATAATTATCATATTATAATAACGTTTAAATAATTCAGAAAAACAGAAAATTTCAGTCATCAATAACCTTTAAACTTATTCCAGAAAAAATGAAAAGATGTATACACATGATTCAGAAAATTGAATTCAGATACTCATTTGACATCATAAATATTATAAGAAATTACATCAATTTAATAGAGATAGGTTTGAAGAAATAAACATTTATATTATACTGATTATATCCAATATTTAATCACATCATCTTGAAGTAAATAATTGATTTATGTTACTTGATATAGAAAAATTGAAATTAAATATTTATGTTATTTAATTTTGTACGAAAATTAATTAGCCAATAATGAATTCATCATTTCATAACAATGAAAGCATTGAAGAATTATTTTTATTGACTTATTGAAATAATTTTTACTTTACACATAATTTTGGAATGAAAATTCAGATACTCATTTCACAACATCGCGAAATCAAAAAAATATATATAATTGTAATAGAGGTATTTTAGAAATTAACAAACTTTTATTATACAGATTATAATCAGTAGACAATAATATAACCTTGAATCAAATAATCAGTTTACGTTACCTAATCAAAAGCAATTAAAATGCAATCGTCATGTAATTTAAAATTATTAAAAAAATAATACGCTGATAATTAATTAATCTGTTCATAACATAAAAAACATTCAACTATAATTTTCATTCAAACATTGGGATAATTTTCATTCTACCTTTTAAAAAAATCACTATTATTCCTTAAAGTTTAATATGTCATCAGTAACCTTTCATACTAATTTAAAAAAAAAATAAAAACATACTCACATATAATTTTGAAAATTGAATGCAGACAGTCGATCGTTTTACAACATCAGAATCATTTAAAAAATAATTTAAATATTGGTGTATCAAATTTAAATAAACTTTTATTATGCAAATTATATCCAGTGTTCAATTACATGGCCTGAAAGTAATTAATCAATTTATGTATCTGAATTTAAAACCATAAAAATCCAATATTTATGTAATTAAATATTGTGAAAAAAATAAATCAGCTAATAATTAATTAATCAGTTTGGAACATGGAAATAGCATCAAATGATTATTTTCATTAAAACATTAAAATAATTGTTACTTCATATTGTTATGAAAATTTGAATTAATTTGATAATTATTGTTGTTCAAATGAATATATCCGTGATGTGTATTTTAATGCTTAAAGATTTCCCTAAATTCTTAGGCAAAGGGAAGATTTATAGTAATTTAATTATTAAATTTAAAGTACCTTTCAGAATAATTTCATAGGAAAAATGAAAGCATATGTACATATAATTTTGAAAATTGAATTCAGATACTCATTTCGCAACATCAGAAACAATTGGAAATTTATGTAACTGAAATAGGGCTATTTTAAATATAAATAAACTTTTATTATTCAAATTATAGCCAATATTTAATCAAATAATCTCAAAGTAAATAATCAATTTATGTTAATTAACGAATATTAAATTTCAATCTTTATGTAATTTGATATTGTGAACAAAAATTATTTTTATTGAAACTTTCTAATAATTTTTACTTTATACATATTTTGCTTTAAATTTTCACTTTTCTTCTATTAAATTTAATTTATCAATTATCTTTTAACTAATTCTAGAAAATTCAATTTTCAACAGAAACAGTTAATATTTAATTAGTGAGTTCAGAACGTAGGAAGCATTTAATAATTAATTTGATTGAAATATTAGAATAACTTGTATTTATTATTTCTCTGAAAAGTTCAATTATTAATAACCTTTCAAAGTAATACCAGTAGAAATTGAAATATATGCACATATAATTTTGAAAATTGAATTAATCTTTATACAATTCACTTTTTTGAAAAAAATGAATCAGTAAATAGTTAATAATAGATAATTCATCAGTTCATAACATAAAAATCAATCAACGATATTATTTGCATTGAAATATCAAAATAATGTGCATATTAAATTTTCCTAAAAATTTTAATTATTTATAATCTTTTTAACGAATTCCATAAAAACTTAAAACACATTTACGTATAATGTTGAAGATTGAATTTAAATCATCATCTCACAACATCGTAAACAGTTGGAAAATTATAAAATTGGAATAGAATTATTTTAAATATAAATAAACTTTTATTATAAAAATGATATCCATTATTCGACTACATAACGATTCCTTCTATACCACAACGTCACACAAGATGGAGGTTACCTTTTTTAATATGAAGGATTTGAACTTTTATTTCTGAAAACTTAATTTATTTATGAATTTATATTTTTTAAACATGAAATATATCATTTTGAAAATTGAATTCAAATAATCATTTAAGCATATAATCCATACTTTTTATTGAAATATTCAAATAACTTTTACTTTATGTTTTTTTTTTCAAATTTGAACTCTCATTTCTGACAACTTCAATTATCAATAACTTTCTAAACACATTTCAGAAAATGTAAGTTTTAATAGAATCAGTTAATAATTAATTAATCAGTTCACAATATAAAAATATTTTGTCATTCATCTAATCTAATCGAGTAGAATATAGTATAGATCGGCCAAAATATAACGCGCATATCATATGACAAAGAAGAACATCTGCGACTGGATTAGAAATGTAGAAAAATTACAGAAATACATTCTATTTTACGGCATGTATTGAGAAAGTCAGTCATAACAACCAAATATGTAATATCTTCAATAACAACTTACACTGAAAGTAATAGTGAAAATAAATAAATCGAAATAATTATCGGTGATCGATAAAATGAGAAATCTACTCTTCTAATTATGTTAGTTTTGATTTTTAAATATAGAGGTCACCCTATGACTTACTATAGCTAACAGAAAATCTTCCTCCATGAAATTACGCGTTTTCATCTATAGGATTACTACATTAAAATTGTAATAAATTATTACTACATTAAAATTGTAACTAAATTGTAAAATAATATTTTTTCAAATTATTGTATTTTTTGCAATTCTGTTGGAATTCGCACTGAATTCTAATTTTATCCTAAATTCTTTTAAATTCTTCTAAATTCTTCCAAATTCATTTAATTTTACTCAATTCATTTGGATTTTTAAAAAGTCTTTGTTTAATTCATCTTGAAGTATTTTTAAACTCGCCTTCAATTCTTAGGCATTTCATAAAATTCTTTTAAATTCTCTTCAATTTTTCTAAACTCACTCCTAACTTACTGAAAACACTGAATTTTTTCATATTTTTTACTTTTTTTAAATTCACTTGATTGTTTTTTTAATTCAGTTCGATTTTTTAGGAGTTTCATCGAATTCTTCTAGTTTTCTTTAAATTTCTCTAAATTCACCAAAGTCGTACTGAAATAAATGGATTTTTTTGATTTAAAGAAAATGTTCCATTTCATTTGAATTCTTTTGAATTTTTTTGTAGTCATTACTCACTTTTTTGGTTAGCAATGAGTAGGGTTTCAAAGATTTGAAATTATTTTTTTGGTATTCACCCTGAATTTTTATTAATTTACCCTGAATTCTTTTTAATTCTTTGGAGTTCTCTTGAATTTTACTAATTCACTTGATTTCTTTTAAATTTACTCAATTCAACTTAATTCAATGGATTTTTTTGAAATCTTAAAATTTTTTATTCAATTGATCCTGAAGTATTTTAACCTCACATTGATTTCTTAGGAATTTAATTAAATTATTTTGAATTCCCTTGAATTTTTCTAAGCTCATTTCAAAGATACTGAATTCAATGAAGTTTTTTCATATTAATATAAAATAAATGACGATAACATTTCGAAGCATTTATTTGTATTAATGTAATTTATTAGTTTAGAATGATTGCTTTTGGGCGAATCGTAACGTGTATGAAATATTGAATTCAGAAAACCTAACCTCACTTTTTTCATAGTTGCTTTTATAAATACTTTCACAAATACTTCTATAAAATTGATATAAAATTCATAATTATAAGATTTATAATTACTTTTATAAATATTTTATTTTATAATACTTGTTGCATGAAGAAACGATTTGATTTCGCGAGATTATGGCTCACATACATCCCGGTACCCCATATATATAACACCGTTGAACATCAGTCAATTACGAACTTTATGTTTTCGAAAAAGTATATTTTAAATATATTTTTCTATTGAAGAAAAATATTTACTTATAGCGTTGAAATTATCTTCGCAACAATATACTGTTGGCGTTAAAGATGTGGCAGGGTCACGCCGAACAATTTTGTACAATTTTTTTCATTCCTCACCTTTGGGTACAGATATGAATAATTTTCCTGGATTTTTGACAGACGTTTTCTTGCATTGAGGCACAAAACACCAATGGTAGCGCTGATTTTTTGCATTTTTATGAAAAAAACATTTACAATTTATCATATATACAATAAAAAATGTGTTTTTATTGTTGTCTTTATCTTTATTTAAAAAAAGGAAATTTCTTAAGTGTGTGGTTGTTAGTGAAATAAACATTAAAATTGTATTTTTTTAAAGACCCCTAAGACGTTCCGAAAGACTTTCAAATATCAGTAAAAGTTAAATCATTAAGAGCTTTTTCTCTATATCTTCCATTACTAAATTCGCAACAATTGGGGATAATGAAGAACCCATAAAGCAACCTGAAATTTGTTTACAAAATTTATTATTAAAAGAGAAAACTGTGTTTAATACTGTTTTAGTCGCAATTAAAAATTCATTTTTGGAAATATTTTCAAATTATGGTTTAAATTTAATTTTTCTTCAATACAATCTAATGCAAGGTCCAATGGATTATTATCATACATAGATACTACATCAAGTGAAACTATTTATTGTGAATCAGGATTTTAAATATTTTCAAGCTCTTTTTGTAAATCCCAACTATTTCTTACAAACGCTTTAATTTTACCTAAAATTGGTTTTAAACAATTAGATATGTATTTTTCTAAATTGTAAGTTGGAGAGAGCATATGCTTTAGAGACAATGTGTTTTTAATTTGTATGCCATCCTTTCATTTATGAACATTTTATTTTCTTATCTAATTACAATATTATTACATTTTTGCTCCATAGTTGAAACAATATTGATATTTTTGTATAAAGTCTTATTTTTTAATAGATTTTCAACAGTTGTTATATAATCATTTCGATTTGCAGCTACAGTTAAATTACTTTTATTAGCTTTCAATACTATTAAATCTTCATGTTTATTTTGAAATTTTTCAATAGGTTCATCAATTTTATTTGTATTATCCAATTTGTTTATAATATTGGCTATGATTTTATTTGTCGGTATTTTGTTAACATTAAAAGCAATACCATGTTGATTTCCTAATGCTAACATTTCTGCAATATCATTTGGGTTTTGTATATTTGATAAATTTTCGAAACATTTTTCTAATCTAAAATCTGAATATGTTACTTTGGACTCCAATTTTTTTTTTTTTGATAAATCAAACTTTTTAATACATTCATTTCTTTTTTCATATTTTAATTCATTAAGATTCAAATCTTGTTAGATGAAAAAAGTTTGAATTGAAATTTCTTTCACAGTATTTGATAAACGGAATTTTAAGTGATTGGATGAATGTCCTAAATCTTTTATGTTTCAAATTGAATTATTTCATAATTCAAGCATTCTTTTGAAAAATTGAGTTAGTTTTTTCAAAATTTTGGAATTAATTTATAATTTAAATTATGTATATTACATTTACTTTTTTGATGTTGAATATATATGTGCTGGAATCAGAGTTTCTTTTCTATATCTGATCAATTTATTATTAGATTATATTTATTATAATTATACATTCAGAAAAAATGCAAAGGAAAAATGTTCTACAGTTTGAAATTATTTTCTTTATTTTAGAGTTATTGTTACTTAAATGAAAAAAAATCGTGACAAAGAAACAGTTTCTGTAATTGAAAAGAAATATTTTTCTGAATCTAGAGGTAGAAGCGAGGGTAGAAGCCAGTCTGCACGCCAAAAGATTTATTGACATTAGAATCGAGAATGTATAGACTATACTTCGTGTGACCTATCCAATGTCGAATATTGAAATTGCGCATTGTCCTCGACCTTCGACTCATTCAATATCATTTACTAAATTCAAAAAAGTTCTCATTTTTTTCAAGTTTTGCAATTCTTCATCTAAGCGTTTTTTTAGAACAAATTGTAGGATCGATAAAGGTGTGATACTTTTTTTTGTTTTTTTTTAACTTTGTCTAATGATATGTCAAACATTTGAGAAGATTCTTGTTTCAAATTTTGTAAAAATCATCTTTGGACTTCCCACTTTTAATCGTCTCCTTCTTTAATGAACAAAAACTTGTGTGAAAAAATTCTGATAATGTAGGGGAGAGTCGTCCTAAGTCGGCACAGTAAGAGTTTTTGTCGAAAGCAGAGGGTGAACGGGGTTTAATAGTGCTTTAATGCCTCTCGATAGGTGCCACGATCATTTATTTACAATTTTATGTCGATTTTTGTTATATCAAAATGGTAGTCCTAAGCCGGCACCGCCTGGATCTGAGTCGGCACATAATTTTCCCGTCCAAATGCAAGAAAAAGGGCAGATTATGTAAGTTGTAGGAGGAAATGGATAAATTTTAACCATTTACAATGATAAAACGTGTAGAACGTTGTCAAACTTTAATTATAGGATTGAAATATTTTTCCTCTACAATAATCTGCAAACATGCAGTGAAAACTCAACCAAACAAAAAAAAACAACAAGAGACGAGTGACATGGAATTGAAACACAACAAAATAAAATAACACACAAATAACAACAAAATCAATAATGAAGGTGCCGACTCAGAACCACGTGTTTGGTGCCGACTCAGGACGACGATGATTGTTTACAGATTTCGAACGCCAGGTCAACTGATTGCCGTTCGAGTCCCAGCGGAGCGAATGGAGAATATCTTTTTTCTGAATAAATATAATTAAATTTTTTTTAATTTATAGCTCCTTTTAGTCTGAAAAGACGTTAAAGATTTTCTGTATTAGAGGAGATAACTTTGATCGATATTGTAGATTCCTATTTTCACGGCCTGTGTAAAGATTTTTCTTCTGATTGATCGTTACCATCTGCGATGCTAATTCAGATTCCTAGTCAAATATATTGGCAATAATTTAAAAATCAAAAAAGTTCTATTGATTTCCGTAAAATTGGAACGAATTTAGAGGAATTTAAGGTAAATGAGAAGAATTCGATCAAGTTCATAAAATTTCAAGGTGAATAAAAAAAAATCAAATGAATTGAAAACAAATAATATGAAAAATCTTCATTGAATTCAGAAAATTTGAAATGAGCTTAGGAAAATTCAAGGGAATTCAGAAGAATTAGATGAAATGCCTCAGAATTCAAGGTGAGGTTAAAAGACTTCAGGATCAATTAAATAAAAACTTTTAAGATTCCAAAAAAATCCATTGAATTAAGTAGAATTGAGTAAATTCAGTAGAATTGAAGTGAATTAAAAAGAAATCAAGAGAATTCCAAAGAATAAAAAAGAATTCATTGTAAATTAATAAGAATTCAGGGTGAATTCACAAACAATTTTAAATTTCTTCAAGTCTTTGAATCCGTACTAATTTCTTAAAGAAAAAGTGACTAATAACTACATAACAGTTCAAGTCAAATTCAAAAGAATTCAAATGAATTCGGCCATTTTTTTTAAATTGAAAAAATCAATTTATTTCAGTAAAATTTGAGTGAATTTAGAGGAATTCAAGGGAAACGAAAAGAATTCAATGAAAATCATTAAAAAATCAAACTGAATTTTAAAAACAATCAAGTGAATTAAAAAAAAAATATGAAAAGTTTCACTGAATTGATTAGGCTGAAAAAGAGTTCAGAAAAATTAAAGAGAATTCAAAAAAAATTACATGAAATCTGATGATACTTCCTGCAGTATTTGAAAATTCTAGAAAATTCTTTAAAACCGCATGCAAATTTTTTGAAATCCTTTAAAATTATTGATTATTGAAAAAAAAATTGTAATTATTATTTAAAATCCTTTGAAATCCCATTAAATTACTGAAATCCATTCAAAATTTCTTTTTAATATTTTAAAATAACCTAAAGTGTTTAAAATCCTTTAAATTTTTTTTTGAAATTTTATAAAGATCTTGAAAATGCAAAGGAATTTGAAAAAATACTTTAAAATATTTCAAATCATTTTGCCAACTGATCCTCGGGATCAATTGAATAAAAACTTCTGAAAATTCAAAAAATCCATTGAATTAAGTGGAATTGAGTAAATTTAGAAGAATTCATGTGAATTAAAAAAATTCGAAAAAGTTAAAAGAATTCAGAATAAATTAAGAAGAATTCAGGGTGAATTCAAAAAACTAATTTCAAATAAATAATTTCTTAAATCATTTGCTACTATTTTACTATAATATTTTGAAAATAATGTCACTAATGCTACAAATTTTTAAAATTTCCTTCTCTAGATTGATTTTTTAGGCCATTTCACAAAATTCCAAGAATTTTGAAAAATTCAACCGAATTTCCAGGTAGTTAAAAAGGAATTAATATTTTAGGGTTATTTTACAAGATTCCAAGATTTTTCGAGAGATTAAAAAAATGTAGAAGGTTTTTAAAGAATTTCAAAAAAATTTCAGAAATAAGACTCAAAAGAATTCTGTTTTTTATATTTAATTAAAATCTGTTTTGGTCCAACATACAAAAACAATAATTTTTTTTAATTTTCTCAAAAAATGAACAGAAATATAATTTCACTTGGAATAGGGCATTTTTGACATGTATCATGAGTATCAAGAATGTGTATCAAGAATTCAACTATTTCAGTAGTTGGATGAAAATTCATCAATTTGGTTGTAAATTTATATTTTTTATTCAGAATTAAACTAGTTGTTTGAAAATTGATGAGCTTCGTGAAAAATTAGCCTTTTGTGTAGAAAATTAATCTTAATTTTTGCAAATTCATCTTCGCCTTTTTATTCGAAAATTCCACTATTTCGTTGAAAATGCACATATCTAGTTAAAAATTGATTTTTTTGTTGATAATTATCTTTTTCTTTGCAATTTAATCTTTTTGTTCAAAAATTCTTCTTTTTGTTTCAAAATTCAAGTATTACAGTTGAATATTTATAATTTTTGTTAAAAATTCATTTTGTAGGTTGGAAATAAAATTACTTGGTTGAAAGTTAAACTCTTTTGTGAAAAATTAATTTTTTATTGTTGGAGATTAATCATTTTAATTCGAAATTCATTTCTTTGAGCTATTTGGTTGGAAAATATTGGATTAAAAATTTATCTCTTTGGTTGAATATTCATTTTCGACTAAAAATTTAATTATTCAATTTTTGGTTCCAAAATGATCATTTTTAGTTGAAAATTCATCTCTTTGGTCAAAACTCGAACTATTCTAGTTGAAGATTCATCATCTTTAGTCGAAAATTAACTGAAAATTTAACTAATTCCAATGGAATATTCCATAGTTTTAGTTGAAAATTCATTTGATCGGTTGAGCATTAATTTATTTAACGGAAAATTAATTTATGTTAGTTTTGGTTAACAATTTATTATTTTTAGTACAAATTTATTTTTTGTTGCTGAAAATTCCAATATTTCAGTTGAAGATTCATTGTTTTAGTTGAAAACTAATTTTTTCGGTTTAAAATTCAACTATTCCAGTTGAAGATTCATCATTTTACTTGAAAATTCATAACTTCTTTTGAAAATAGAACTATTTGATTGAAAATCCGTTATTTTTTATTGAAAATTAATTTCTGCAACTAGGAGTTCAATTATTCCATTTTTTGTTAAAAATTGATATTTTTCAGTTGCAAAATTAAAATTTTTTTTTCAAAATTCACTTATTTTGCAATTGTTTGCTCTGTTATGCTAAATCATGTTTCGAATGAACAATTAAAATAAATGTTTGCGTTTAGCGGCAATTATGAATAAGTTACTTTTAGTTGACCGAGAAATTTGAAAAAACATGACTGTGAAAACCCGGGAAATGACCAGGAATTTGTAATCGTCAGTCGAATCGTCACCCTTTGTGGAAACTCCGTCCTTTTTATACAAAATATATCATTTTGTTTACTTTTTTGCTACATTATAGTTACTTTTCGGTTACTTTTTTGAGAGAAGTATGGTTACTATTTTACTATTTTCTGAAGCTTGAGCAGTTCCTTACCCTGGAGATATAATGGTTTTTCCTTGTTCTTTCATCCGGAAAATGGGATTTCTAATTTTCCTGGTTCATTTCTCATTTTATGTCCCCTAATTAAAAAGGCAAGTGAGTCAGTCTCCGAGAAGAAAGTACAATCGGTAAATCTGTCCGCTAGAGTGAGAACGGTGGATTTGGTTGAAGAAGTGTGAAATTAGCAAGACGACTCCATTCGTGTATAATCTTTCGGTTGTTTCTGCGTTTAGGCGAAATTAGTCATCGTAAAACCATAGCCAAGGGCGAGGGTGAGTGTGGTTAATAGTGAGTAATACCGTGAGCTCAGTTTTACAGGCTACGATAAGTGCTGTTCACGGCGAGAAGAGACGTTTCTTCTAATTTATGCGCCAATTAAAAATCCTTTGGAAGCACCCAGACTGCACGCCTGCTCGTAACCCAAAGGTGAAGAATGAAGGTGTTTTTTGCCATCAGGAAAGTCTTTCTTCCTGGTTATTGAGATAAAAGGAGAAATGGGAGCACAATAAATCCAAAAGTTGGATAAAATACTACAGAGAATTCATCTCTGGGAAGTTCTGAAAGAGTATAGAGTCAGTGGTTGACGCCCAAAAGCAATAAAAGCAGTATATGCAGGTAGTAAATTGTGACGATTAGCGTAGATTAGCGTTTGCAGATGATAAGATTTTTACGGCAAAATCAGCTCATGATTATTAAAGAATGTTGAGTAGACTAAATGCTGGCTTGCAGAACATGGGTCTTAAGAATAACGTAAATGAAATAAAAATTATTGTATTTGAATGAAGAGATTAGAAGATACGGCGATTTCTATTTGAGCGCCGCCTACCTGTTTGACTTACCCTCTCCACTCAACTTCTCCTCTCCACTCAACTTCCCCTCACGTCGCTGAGTGAGCGCGAGACGCTGTGTCGGCAGGTTGCCAGCGGGTGGATCCTTTATACTAACGTGGAATAGAATAAGAAACATAGGATTTTTTAATTTTGCTATTAGCAATTTAGAAATATTGCATAGCGGTTTACGTTTTGAAAAATCCTCTTAACCTTGAAGTGTCCTTCAAAATTGACCTTAAGGTCAAAATCAATGGTACAGTTAAATGACCCCCTATATCCTGGTCAACTTTTGTATGAACAGTTTTTATGTAGAAAAATGTTTTCAGACTAAAGTTGAAGGGGGCAGTGGTTGTCAACTGATAGTACCACTGACCTTCACTTTGAATTCGATTCCCAAGGTTATTTGAAGGTCAACCCGGTTTTTTAAATGGGAACCCCTACTTTCGACCCCAGATTTGGAAAGATTGGGAAATTTCACGTTCAAAATTTTATTCTTATGAAGGACATGGCAAGGTCGAATGAAGGTCAAATTTGCGATGAATTTTAAATAATGACTGTTTGCTCGGAATTGAGGCTGTGAACAGCAAAATGTTTCGGACAAAAGTTATCAGAGGTAGAGGGATTACCTACTGGTATCAATGATCTTGAGTCTTGACCCTAAATTCGATTTTCAAGTTTATTTGAAGTTCAACATTCTGCTGCTCCCAACCTCAATTCCGAGCTAACACCCATTATTTAAACATTATCGAAAATTTGACCTTCATTCGACCTTGCCACGACCTTCGTAAAAATATCATTTTGAACGTAAAATTTCCCGCTCTTTTCAAATCTGGGGTCAAAAGTAGGAGTTCCCATTCAAAAAAATGACTTTGACCTTCAAATAACCTTGAAAATCGTTTTCAAGGTCATTGGTATCAATAGTTGAGCCGCTCTGTCCCCTGTAACTTTTGTCGAAAACATTTGTCTATATCCACCCAAAATTCTGAGTTATTTCCCATAGTAGATTAAAATGGTGTCAATTTTTTTTTAAATTTAAAATTGAATTATTTCAAACTGGAATCGTTTAATATCCCATTAACGACGAAGAACTCCGATTTTTTTATTCATGTTCAAGCCTCCTTATTATAATTAAGAAGCGGGAATTTTCGAACGGAAACCCTGTTTCCTACTATTTTCGGGTATGCTCTTTCAGAATCTGAGCTGAAAATTGAAATATCTCCTCCAGAAAATTAAATATGGCGGCTTATATGTCAAAAAATATGAAAATTTCTTTTTCATGATTTTTTTCACATTGAAATCACGAGGAAACTTCACACTTTCTTCTACTATCGGTACAAAAAAATCGTGTAGCTTGACAGCATACTTTTGGTCTGCATCATAAAAGTCATTATCATTTTCAAAATGGTGATTTTTCACTTGAAAATTTTGAAAAAATATAGGTATGTGGACTAGGGTGGTTCTTACTTATACTTGGTGGATTATTTTTTCTCGAATTTCTTTGCTCTCACCCCTCAATTTTGTTCGAATGCCCAAAAAAAATCATTGATTCAACATGGAGATCCAAAATGACGGCCAAAATGTTGAAAAATGTTTATTTTTTGCTATATTTAATCCGTCATCTTAAATTTCGAAAATCTGACACTAGATTCGGATTCAGTGACCCAAAAAACCTACGTACGGACAATTTCATCCAGTTTCTAATATTTTACAAATATTGTCCACCATATTGAATCAGCCATCTTGGATTTCAAAAATCCAACAGTAGATTGGGATTCAGGGACCTCAAAAACCTATGTATGGACAATTTCATACAGTTCCAAAACATTTTTCAAAATTTTTGCCGCCATATTGGATCCGCCATCTTGAATTTCGAAAATCTGAGACAAGTGAAAAATCACCATTTTAAAAATGATAACGACTTTTATGATGAAAAACAAAAGTATAGTGTGAAACCACATGATTTTTGTGCACCGATGATAGAAGAAAGTGTGAAGTTTCCTCGCGATTTCAATGTGAAAAAAAATCATGGAAAAAAAAATTTTCTCCAAATTTTAATATTTTTTGAGAATGTTTTATGTTTATGTTTCAATAATTGAATTCATGAATGCCATAGCATAGGTCACATAGCCTTTACAATTGCAAGTTCATAGCTTCTAATGTAAAAATAACAAAATTCAAGACTGCATTTATACTACTGGATACTAGCCAGTGCCAAAACATAAACTAAAATCTGCCTCAAACAGCGATAATTGCTGTTTAAGTAGGAGTAGTCAATTTATTGCTCTATGACAGATTAAAATTTTTGATGATATGGGCAATTCACAACTATAGTAGTTGAATGTCGGTGAACCTATGCATAGCCTGAAAAACACTTTTATTTTTCAACTTATGGAGGCAAATAACATATGGCACTTATTCCAATTTTAATATTTTAATTGCAAGTAACATATATTTGGAATGGCCAAGAAACGGAGATTTTCAATATACTATTTCTAAATTGCTAATTAAAAAAATTTTTAAATCTTATGTTTCGTATTTTATTCCTCATTAGTACAAAGGACCCTCCGCTGATAAGGGTCGGATACAGCGTCTTGCGCTCACTCAGCGACGTGAGGGGATGTTAAGTGGAGAGGGTAAGTCAAGGAGGTAGACGGCGATCAAATAGATACTGCCCAGAAAACAGTAGCCAACATTACTTCAGACGAAGAGACGATAAAAGAAGTTGATAATTAGTTGTATCTTGGAAGTTTATTTAGTAATGATGGAAAGATATCCAGGCGTACAAACAAGTGTAAGAAGGTTATCGGCAGTTTAGGAACCATTACCAGAAGTAAAGAAATGACTGATAAAGCTAAAATTGCAATATATAATTTTTCACATCACGTCACGCAAAAATAAAAAGATGAAATTTACATGCAAATATTATCAAATAGACAAAACCTCTACGTTTTAAGTGATTGTTTTTGTTTTTATTTTTCATTAAAAAGGAAGTTTACTTACTTAAAGCTTATCGGCCCTAAGGAACACATTCTCATTACAATATCTACACACTTTTTTGAAGTTCAAAGAAAAACGCCTAATTGCTTAAGAAACATTTTTGGTATAACTTACTGAAAATGCTACCAAAAAGTCGAAAATTCCGTTTATGGTCAAACAGTATTTGTTTTCTTCATAGAAAACTATATTTAAATTTGTTTACATAAAACCAATTCCTTCTCATTAGGGTCAGAATTTAAAAATTTGATTTCCTGTTTATTTTGTAATGTATTTTTTCACGATTATAACAAAAACTATGCGTCCCATATGAAAATAATTAACAAGTAATTTGTAGATCCTTCTTGGATGGATAATTTATGTATGATGATCTTTTTTCGTATCTTGCATAGTCTGAAAGGAAAATGGAATTTTTTATTTTATTGTTTATATGTTTCATGGGGTCAAAATGAGAATTATTGATTTTTCAAACAAATTCGAAAAGTTGTTATAATAATCATGTAGGGCTTGCAAAATGCAACGTTTTTTCCGTACTTTTTTCATATCGTTAGGATGAGAATGTAAAAAAGAGTCAATCATGTATTATTCCGTGATCCACTAATGGTTCATATTCATCAGCTTTTGATTGTTTGAGATGACCCAAACTTTCGTCATTTCTCATAAAGAAAATTTATGCTTCTTACTGCACAAGATCAAAGTATAATCAACTTTTATAGATTATTTCATATTTCATTCTCACAAATAGAAGAAAATGTGATTCATTAAACTTTTTCTTTTAAGCCGCACTGCAATAAAGTACGGTTGCGTTGTGTAATCAGCAGTGCAACAATATATGAAGACAGAGTAATTTATAGACAGCAATCTCTTCATTCGTTAAAAGAGAGGAAAAAAACTTTGGTGGTAATCCGGTGTTATCCATTCTGGTAATCCGGTGTAATCCGTGATGGTAATCCGGTGTAATCCGTGATGGTAATCTGCTGTAATGCGTGATGGTAATTCGGTGTTATCCGTGATGGTAATCCGGTGTAATCTGGGATGATAATCCGTCATGGTAATCCGGTGTAATCCATCATGATAATCCGCTGTAATGCGTTATGGTAATCCGGTGTAATCCATT
>CAKNXH010061171.1:68328-82417 GCA_932178445.1 Andricus quercusramuli
ACTATAATTAATATTTTTAATATAAATTGGAAACCACAAATAAAATTGAAAATATTTCCAGTTTGAGTAACTAAAATATTGTACACAAACACCGCGTGTTCACCACCCAGTATTTTTATTTTATTAATAAAAAAAAAAAACGTTTGAAAAATTCATAACACATTTTTAAATGTCAAGAGTTCTGAAAATATGTGAAACGAAATCTCTTGAAATTTATTAGAATTTTTAAAAATGACTTAAAATCTTTAAAATCCATTAAAATAAAATTTTATTAAATCATTTGGAATTTTATGAACATAAATTTAAAAAAAATTATCTATTAAATTTCTTTTAAAAAAACGTTTAAACAAAATGTACGCGCGCATAAGATATGTTTCAAAAAACTTTTACGTTCGTAATCTTAATATTCTCATGAATGCCAATATTGTTAGTCAAATATCCTTAAATTTCAAATAGTCGTATTTTTACCATTTTTTATCGAAATTGTTCATGTTTGAAAAACTTACATGCACAATTAATAATTCAGAAATAGTTTAATTTCAAAAAAATTTTGTAATTGTCTAAGTACTAAAAACAACATGTATTTACAAATTTTTCAACGTGTGAAGTAAAATTAAAGATTTAACCAAGAAAATTTTCAATTTAAATCTTGAGGCATAAAACAATTTTAGATAAAAAATTGTTTTTAATTTAACATTTCCAAATAAAAAAATTTTGTTTAAATTTCGATAAATCTTTAAATTAATCAAATATTATGCGGAATGTATATTTAAAGAAAAAATATTTATCTACTGAAAACTGCGCAAAAATTTGCCGAACTGTTAAAAAAAAGTTTAAAATTAAATTTGTGTTTATTCGAAAAATGTCACAAAGATCAGTTGTAATTCTTGTAATTCTTGTTTGGATTTTGGTTTAAATAAACAATTTCATGTGATTTATTTCTGCATATATTTAATATTTACTGAAAAGTTTGAATAAGCTGCTTAATTTGTTAGAAAAAGTTATTTTTGATACTTTTTTAAAATTCCATTACTTTTTTAATATTCATAGAATGAAAATTTTTTAATTTTTCAAATTACAATCGTGAAATTAAATCTTTTTTTTTAATGCTTTTCTTCGAGGGTCAAATATTGTTAAATTTTAAGTAGTCACGTTTTAAAAATCTTTGGTACAGAATTTTTCATATTTGAAGACTTAGATTTACAAATGATAAATGATAAATTATTCAATTTTCATCGTTCGAGTTTTGAATTTTTTTTAATCAACAGAAAATCGAGTTTGCCTTTCATTATTAAAAAAAATCCTTTTTTTCACTTTTTATACTATTTCTGCCAAGTACAACTACATGAATTTGTGACATAAAAATTGGCCTAATAATTTAAGAAAAAATAGAAGACATTTTTGTAATAACTTTAAAAAAACCATATTAGACGAATCTTGGAGAGATTGAATGTTGTAAGAAAAATTAATGTAATAAAAAATTGCTAATTGTAACTTTTTCACATTCATTTCTACTTCCACTTTTATGAAATTCAAGTTTTCTTTTAAATTTTTGTTATAATTGAAATTTCCAACAAACAATCAGACAAGTGACGTGATTGATGTTATAGTATAATTCTGGAAAGTTTTATAAAAGCTAATATGGCTTTTCAAAATTTATAAAAAAAAATTTCTTCCCGAATTACTTGACCAACTTTAATTTTAGAATTGCCTGTAGTTATACTTTGAAATTTTGTGCATTTTTTTTGGTATTGAATATATTAAATTCTTTAAATTTCATTGTAATCAAATAAAAAAATTGTGAAATGGCAAACATAAATTTCAACATTCAAAATGCTCAAATATGAGTATCGATAGAAAGTAACCACTTTTTATTAATTGACGGTGTTTTAAATTAATTATTTTTTGTTTTTGTTTCAGGTAAGTTTCTAAATGGGTCTTCTTTATATTGCGATGCACATATGCTTTCAAACAACGAGATGGTAAGAGAAAATTATAAAATGATTTTCCTAATTTTTACTAAATTATATTTTTACTAAATTATATTTTTACTAAATTGTCACTTATGTGCTGTTCAATTTTTAAAACGCATCCATATTGTATTGTATAAAATTATTTTTGTGTAGTATTTTACGTAACAAGTAAGAATACAAAACTGAAAATGAAAAATTCTTGCTGAACACAGAAATTCTTTTCTAATAAAAAAATGACTTTGTTTGGATTCTGCTAGGTTAAATATATTTCTTAAAAGTTTAACAACTTTTTATCTGAATCCTGTTTTGTTGAAATTAGAATAGCAAGTCATGATTTTTTTGTAACAAAAATGTTGTGCTTTTTGAAAATTAAAAAGTGGCACAATTCACGAAAATTATAAGTAAAAAAAAATGTTGTTTTAAAAAATATAAAATGATTTCGTTTTACTCTAATTCAAACTAAATCAGTTTCAGAGAAAATATTTTTATACTTTTCAAAAATATTTTGTAATTTAGCCGAACCCAAAAAAAAAGTATTTTTTTAATCAAAAAAGAATTCTTGTATCTAGCAGGGATATTTTGAATTCCTTGAATTCTTTAAATAATTTGAATTCTGTTAATTTCTTGAATTCCCTGTAATTTTTGAATAACCTGAATTCCTTGAATATTCGGAATTCTCTGAATTCTCTGAAATCCTTGAATATTCTATTCCCTGAATTTCTTGAATTCTCTAAATTTCTTTGAATTCTCCAAATCCCCTGAATTTCTTCAAATATTTTGTAATCTCTGAATTCGTAGTATTGCTTGAATTCCTTCAATTTTCCTGAAATTCATGACATTATCTGAATCTCTGAATTCTTGGGGTGTTTGAAATTCCTGTAATTGTTCTGAATTCCTTCACTTTTTCTGAGTTATTATCTGAATTCCATGAATTCATACAATTTCTTGAATTCCCTAAATTTATATAATTTCTAGAATTTCTTTAATTCTTCTGAATTTCTTGAATTCCCTCAATTCCAGAAATTCTGTGAATTCATCAAATCCCATGAAATCCTTTAAATCGTTTGAATTCAGAGAATTGCTTGAATTGCTTCAATTCTTCTGAAATTATTTAAATTCTTTAAATCTCCTGAAATTCTTCGAATTCTCTAAATCCCGTGAAATTCTTTCGAATTCCTGAAATTCTTATGATTTCCTGATATTCTTTCGAATTCCTGAAATTCTTATGATTTCCTGATATTTTTCTGAATTCCTTAAATATTCTGAATTTTCCGAATTACTTGAATATTCTGAATTTTTCGAATATTCGGAATTCTCTGGATTCTCGCAATCCCCGAAAATCCTTGAATATTCTGAATTCCTTGAATATCCTGAATTCCTGAAATTTCTTGAATTATCAAAACCTACTGAATTCCTTCAAATCTCTTGAATTCCCTAAATTAGCATTATTTCTTGAGTTCCCTAACTTCATCCAATTTTTTGAATTCCTTCAATTCTTTGGAATTGCTGGATTTCTCTGAATTACTTGAATATTATAAATTCCTGAAATTCTTTGAACTCTAAAAATGTCATGAATTCCTTCAAATCGTTTGAATTCCCTGAATTCATACAATTTCTTGAATTTCCTAAATTCATATAATTACTTGAATTCCTTCAATTCTTCTGAATTTATTGAATCCTCTGAATTTCTGAAATTCTTCAAATTTATCAAATTCCATGAATTCTTTTAAATCTTTTGAATTCCCTGAATTCATAGAATTGCTTGAATTCCTTAAATTCTTCTGAAATTCTATAAATCCCCTGAATTCTTGGAGTATGTAGTTTGAATTCTTTTGAATTCCTTTAATATTCCTGAATTCCACAAATATTCTGAATTTTCTAAATTCCTTGAATATGCTGAATTTCCTGAATATTTGGAATTCTCGGAATTCTTGAAAATCCTGAAATATTTTGAATTCATTGAATATTCTAAATTCCTGAAATTATTTGAATTCTGCAAATTCCCTAAATTCCTTCAAATATTCATGAACTTCTATGAATATCCTGAATTCTTGGAGTATCTAGAATTTCTGAAATTCTTCTGAATTCCTTTATTCCTTCTGAATTCCCGACATATTCTGAATGATCTACATTCCCTAAATATCTCGAATTTCTAAAATATTCAGGTTTTTCGGAATTCCCGGAGTTTTCGCAAGTCGTTGAATATTCTGAATTCCTTGAATATTCTAAATTCTTGAAATTCTTTGAATTCTCCAAATCCCATGAATTCCTTCACATTTTTTGAATTTCCTAAATTCATATAATTGCTGCCATTCCTTTAATTCTTCTGAAATTCTTTGAATTCTCTGAATCCCCGGATTTCGTAAATTTCTCTGAATTCCCTACAATCTTGGAGTAGTTTGATTTTCTGAAATTCTTCTGAATTCCTGAAATTCTTCCGAATTCCTCAAATTCTTCCGAATTCTTCAAATTCTTCCGAATTCCTAAAATTCTTCTGAGTTCCTGATATTTTTCTGAATTCCTTCAATTCTTCTGAATTCCTTAAATATTCTGAATTTTCTAAATTTCTTGAATATTCGGAATTCTCTGAATTCTCGTAATTATCGAAAATCCTTGAATATTCTGAATTCCTTGAATATTTTAAATTCCTGAAATTCTTTAAACTCTCAAAATGTCATGAATTCCGTCAAATCGTTTGAATTCCCTGAATTCAAACAATTTCTTGAATTTTGCAAATTCATATAATTACTTCAATTCGTGAAATTCTTCTGAATTTCTTGAATTTCGGAAATTCTTTGAATTTTTTGAATTCATGAAATTCTTGGAATTTCTCGAATTCTGGAAATTCTTTGAATTTTTTGAATTTCTTGAATTCCTGAAATTCTTTGAATTTTTTGAATTTCTTGAATTCCTGAAATTCTTTGAAATTCTTCGTATTCATTGAATCCTGTGGATTCCTTTAAATCTTTTGAATTCCCTAAATTCATAGAATTGCTTGAATTCCTTCAATTCTTATGAAATTTTCGAAATTCTCTAAACCCCCGGAATTCTTGGAGTATGTAGTTTGAATTCTTTTGAATTCCTTAAATTCTCCTGAATTCTTCAAATATTCTGAATTTTTCAAATTCCTTGAATGTGCTGAGTTTCCCGAATATTCGGAATTCTCGGAATTTTGGAAAATCCTCAAATATTTTGAATTCTTTTAATATTCTAAATTCCTGAAATTATTTGAATTCTCTAAATCACAGGAATTCCTTCAAATGTTTTGATTTATTTAAATTCATATAACTTCTTGAATTCCTTCAATTCTCGGAATGTCTTGAAATCTCTGAATTCTTTGAATATTCTAAATTCCTAAAATTCTTTTAATTCTTCAAATTCCATGAATTCCTTCAAATCGTTTGCATTCCCAAAATGCATATAATTTCTTGAATTCCTTAAAATATAATTTCTTGAGTTCCTTTAATTCTTCTGAATTCCTTGAATTCTCTGAACTCCTTGAATTCTCTGAATTCCTTGAATTCTCTGAATTCCTTGAATTCTCTGAACTCCTTGAATATCTTCAATGACTGACATTTTTTGAATTCTCTAAATCCCATGAATTCCTTCAAACCGTTTGAATTCCCTGAATTCATAGAATTGCTTGAATTTCTTCAATTCTTCTGAAATTCTTGAAATTTTCTGAATCCCTTGAATTCTTGAAATAGTTTGAATTTCTGAAAATCATCTGGATTCCTTTAATGCTTCTGAATTCCTTAAATATTCCGGAATTTTCCATCATTCGGAATTCTGTGAATTCGCGGAATTCTAAAAAATCCTTGAATGTTCTAAATTCCTGAAATCATTTTAATTCCCCGAATCCCCGGAATTTCTTCGAATCGTTTGAATTCCCTGAATTCATATAATTTCTTGAATTCCCATAAATATAATTTCTTGAATTTCTTCAATTATCTGAATTCCTTAAATATCTTGAATTCCTGAAATTTTTGAATTCTCTAAATCCTATGAATTCCTTAAAATCGTTTGAGATTCCTGAATTCATAGAATTGCTTGAATTTCTTCAATTCTTCTGAAATTCTTGAAATTCTCGGAATCCTTTGAATTCTTGGAATAGTTTGAATTCCTAAAATCATCTGGATTCCTTTGATTCTTCTGAATTCCTTAAATATTCTGAATTTTCTAAATTCCCTCAATATCCTGAAATTCTCGAACATTCGGAATTCCGCGAATTCCCTACATTCATATAATTTCCTGAATTCCGTCATTTCTTTTGAATTTCTCGACTTCTCTGAATTCCTGGAATATTCTGCGTTCCTGTAACTCCCTGAATCCTCTGAATTCTTTAAGTATTTTGAATTCCTGAAATTCCTTGAATTCCCTAAATGCTCTGAAATTCTTTTAACTCTCTGAATTCCTAGAATACTTTGAATTCCGGAATTACTTGAATTCTCTAAATCCCCTGAATTCCTTCAATTTCCGTGAATTCCTTGAATATTCCTTATGATCTAAGTTCCTTAAATTCCCTAAAAATCCTAAATTCCAAAAAATGTCCAGGTTTCATAGGATTTCGAGCTTGATCGGCAATTTAGAAGTATTTTCTTTTAATTTAGTGATTTAAAAAGAATGTACCTTGTTAAATGACGAAAAGATTTGTAATTTTCAAAATACAGCAATACGATGTTTAGTGTATTTGTTCGCGTCTTCGAGATGCATCGATCAATCTTTTATGCCTCACCAGTACCGATTCATGAAGTTTGAAAAAAATGGTCTATTCTGTTTATATGAGAAAATTTTTTTTGAAATACAAAATACAAGAATAAGATATCTGGTCTATTTGTTCGCATCTTCGAGACGCGTCGATTGACCTATTGTTGAACCTTTTATGACCCACCAGTACCGATTTATGAAATTTAAAAAGAATTTGGGTATTCTGTTCATATGAGATGAACTTTGTTCATATTAGGAATACTAAAGTACTGTATCTGACATCTTTGTTCGCGTCTTCGAGACTCGTCTTGGAACCTCCTGCCGAACCTTCTATTGCCTCTATCTAGTAATACCGACATATAAATTTAAAAAATATATTGTTCATCTTCTTGATACGATGAAAATTTTTTTAATATTGAGAATACAATAGTAGTGTATACGATATATTTGTTCGCGTCTTCGAGACGCATCGATTACCCAATTGAAGAACCTTTCACGACCTGAGATAACCTACCAATACCATTTTTAAATTTCTTCACAACATTACTTACTATGTTTTTAAGAGGATTTTTTTTAAATTGGGAATATAAAATTATTATATTTGATGTAATTGTTCGCGTCTTTGAGACACGTTAATTGACCTATTAACGATCTTTCGATGACCATTCTTGGCCAATCAATAGCGACTCAGAAAATTGAAAAAAAGGTTCCATTTTTTATACTCTTTGATTGGCTCTCTGATTTTCTGAAAATAAGATTTTCCGTAAGACAGAAACATAAGCTTGAACAATATTAAACGTTTTTTTTCTTTTGTTAGAGAAAAACCTCTCTCTAGGAGGAAGCAAAATTTGATACCAATGAGGAAGCAAAATTCTCATAAAATGAGCGGTATTCTAAAGATTGAAATAAAAAGCACGAAAGAAAGCTATCAGAAATTAATTCGGACTTGTTATAGGACTTCATTGAAGCGAAATTAATATCGCGCCGTGGATCCAGTTTATTCAGAACAAAGCTATAGAATTTCATTATTATCATTTCTAATAAAAATGCGCTTTGAGGATCTTCTGTGAAAAGAGAATTTATATAGAAAATGGTATAAAAGCAAGTAAAATTAAAAAATCTCTTTTGCTATGACATCATAGCAACCAGATAGCGGCCCTGAACTAGATCTGCCAGTATGTACCGTAGCAGTCACACACGATCACAGAAACTATTCATTTTCAGTCGACTGCCCGGATTAAATGACGTTATAAAAACGCAAATTTGATCAGATATTTATAAACATTCCGGGATTCTAGATTCAGATAACATTTTCAAAATTCCTTTATTTTTCCTTGTCTAATTTTTCATTTTCCTTGATCATTAATATTCAAATACCAGCATTTTAATCTTGAAATACATTTAACATGAAATCTTTTATAAACGGAATAAAATATTTTTTCAGATAAAATCTAATATTTTCAAATTTATCAATTTATTTTAAACACAAAGATGTGTTTTCTACTATAAAAGATGGCTTCTTAACAAAATACTTGAATTTTTAACAAATTAATTGAATTTTTAATACAATATTGAATTTTCAATCTAAAAATATAAATTCCCAACAGAAAGTGTCATAGTTTATATTTCAATCAAAAAACATGAAATTTATACAAAAAAAAAGTTTTTTAAAACCAAAAAGACGAATCTTCAACAAATAAAGATTTTTCACTGAGGAAAGAAGATTTTACCTAAATTGTTGAACCTTCACGCCAAAAGACGAATTTTCTCTACAAAAATTGAATTTACAAACAAAAAATATGACTCCTGCAAAAAATAATTTTTCCACAAAACTGACGCATTTTTACCCCACAAAAATGAGATCTCAAAACAAGAAAATTTTTTTTTTTACCAAAAAAGGAGAATTTTCAAATAAAAAAAATTAATGTCAAAAACATGGAAGTTACATTTTCAGTTAAAAAATTAATTTTAAACCAAGAAAATACTTTCCCGCTAAACAGTTAAATTTTTAATCAACAGAGAAGAAGAGAAAAATAATTTTCAACCAAAAAGTTGCATTTCCATTTTAAAAAAAATTTCTACCAAAACGTATGAATTTATAAATCAAAAAGATAAATTTAAAAAAAAAAGTTGAATTTTATCTTTTAAAAAATTTTAGTTGACTTTTCGCTATCAAAATATGAATGTTCAATCCAGAAATAAGTTTCTACGAATGAAATTTCTACAAAAAAAAAAGTTTTTTAAACCCAAAAAGACGAATTTTCAACAACTAAAGATTTTTCACCAAAGAAAGAAAATGTTATCTAAATTTCAAAACTAAGTTCTCTTTTACCTATTCGATTCTTAATTTTACGAAAAAAAAATTTCAATCCAAAAAGACGAATTTTTACCCAAAGAGGATGACTTTAACAAAATTTTTGAATTCTCCACCCAAAAGTTGCATTTTTATCCAAAAAAGATGAAATTTCTCTTAAAATAGATGAATTTTTATTTAAAAAGAAAACAAATTTTGGAAAAATAGTTTAATTTTCATCCAGAAAAAATTCCAGTTGACTTTTCAAGATCAAAATATGAATTTTTTTACAAAAAAATAAGTTTCTACGAACAAAATTTAATTTTTCATCCAAAACGATCATTTTTTTAACCAAAAGGGATGAATATGTAACCAAATAGTTGAATTATCTACAAAATAGTTGAATTTTTATCCAAGAAAGATGAAATTTGTACTAAAACAGATGTATTTTTAATAAAAAAAGGAACATTTTTTTTTAAGTTGAACTTTTGTCCAGAAAAGCTTTCAGTTTTTTTAACACAAAAATATAATTTTTAAACAAAAAGTAAATTTTCTACGAAATAGTCAAATTTCCAAGAAAACAGAATTTTCAACCAAAAGTATCATTTTTTAATGAAATAGTTTTATTTTCAATCACAATTTTGCATTTTTATCCAATAAAGATAAAATTTCTCTCAAAACAGATGAATTTTTAATTTAAAAAAAAAGAAAAAAATTTGAATTTCATCCAGAAAAGATTTCAGTTCTCTTTTCAACACCAAAATATTAAATTCTCCCGAAAAGTAAATTTTCTACTAATTTAGGTGAGAAATTAATTGTTTTTAATTGAAAAGTCTCCTAATTCTATTTTTGATTCAGAATTAATTCCACTACATGGTTGAATATTTTAACTGCTTTGCTAAAAATAAATTTTATTGTTTGTAGATTTAACTACTTTTTTCAAAATTCGTTGTTTTTTTTTGGTCGAAAATTAATATTTTTATTGAAGATTTGACTTTTCCATTTTTGACTGAAAATTGATTATTTTTAGTTAAAAATTCAATTATTACATTGTTTGTTGAGATTTAATTTTTTGTTTTGAAAATTCAACCACTTGGTTAAAAGTTGAACTATATTCTTTGTTAAGAATTCATGTTATTGGTTGAAGATTTTACTATTTTGTTGAAACTATGTTTTTTTCGGGAAATTAATTTTTTTTAATACAAATTTAACTATTTCATTTTAGGTTGAAAATTTTGTCTTTTTAGTTGAAAATTCAACTATTCAATTTTTCATCAGGAATTCATATTTTTTTGTTGAAAATTCAAGTAGATCCAAAAGTTGTACTATTTTGTTAAAAATTAATTTTTTTATCTGAAGGTTGAAAATTCTTGAAAATTTGTCTTTTTTGTTGAAAATTTCTTTTTTAAATTTAAATCGTTATTAGTTGAAACTTCAACTATTTGGTTGAAAATTAATTTTTGTTGAAAAGTCTTCTTTTTTTTTAAAGTTAATCTTATTGGTTAAAAGTTGAACAGCATTGTCATTAATTTATTTGTTTAACGAAGATTAAATTATTTGGTTGAAAATTGTTCATTTTTTTTTGTTGAAAATTAATTTTTTGATCTGAAAATTCCATTTTTTGATCAAAATCGATCGTTTTCAGTTGGAAATTCAACTATCGATTTGAAAACTAAAATATTTAATTGAAAATTAATTTTTGTACAAAATTCCTCTTTTGTCTTGAATGTTCAACTTTTTTAAAATTCATCGGCTTCAAACTTTTATCAATTTATTAGAAAAATTAAATATTTGCGTGAAAATTAAATTTCTGGTTGACAATTCATATTTTTGTGTTCAAAATTCAACTGCTTGTTAAGAATTCTTCTTTTTATGTAAAAAATTCTATTATTTTGGTAGAATCTTCGTCGGAAATTAATTCTTATTATTTAAAATTCAACTATTTCATTTTGGTTTTAAAATTGATCGCTTTTAGTTGAAACTTCAAATATTTGGTTGAAAATTAATTTTTGTAAAAACTTCCTCTTTCGGATTGAAAGTTCAACTGTTTTAAAATTCTATTATTTTTTTACAAGATTCAATTTGTTTGTTGAAATTTAACTATATTGTTTGAAATTCTTGTTTTTTTTTTTGGTTGAAAATTTATATTTTTTAGTTGAAAATTTATCATTCTTAGTTCAAAATTCAACTCTTTGATTCAAAATCCCTCTTTGTAGTTTGAAAATTCAACTATTTGAATGAAAATTCAACCATTATTGAAAAGTCATCCTTTTTGAAAAAATTATTCTTATTGTTTTAAAATGCAACAACTTAGTTGAAAGTTGAACAGTATTGTTAAAAATTCATTATGTGATCGAAGATTCAACTATTTTCTTAAAAATTAGTTTTTTCATTGTGGAAAATTAATTTTTCGAACTGGAAATTTAACAATTCCAATTTTTGATGAAAATTGTATCGTTTCCGGTTGAAAATTCAACTATCGAATTGAAGAATTAACTATTTAATTGGAAATTCAACTAATTAGTTGAAAAATCAACTATTTCAATTGAATTTTTTTAACTCCTCTTTTTGGCTTAAAAATTCAACTTTTTTTATAAAAAATTCATCTTTTGGCTTGAAATTTCTATTCTTTTGGTAGAAAAATCAACTATTTGCATGAAAATTAAAAATGCTCTGAAATCTTTAAAATCATTTCAAGTAATTGAAATCTATTAAAAATTTCTCAAGATATTTCACATCCTTTAAAATTTTTTGAAATCCCTTCAAGCTTTTTAAACCTTTTGAAATTCCTCAAAATTTTTAAAAAATACCCGAAATTCCTTGAAATTTGTTTCAAATCCCTAGAAGATTTTCAAAGCTCTTCAAAAATCCGTGGAGTTTTAAAAAATACACTAAAATCTTAAAAATTCTTTGGAATCCCTTCAAATTTTGTAAAGCTCTTGAAATTTCTTGTAATTTGTTTAAATACGCTAATATCTTTAGAATCCCGTGACCCTTTCAAAATATCCTCGAATCTTTAAAATGCTTTGAAATTTTTTGAAATACCTTGAAATATTTGAAAATATTTGAAATATTACCTATGTTTTTTTTTCGGAAAATTAATTTTTTTCAGAACAAAAATTTAACTATTTCATTTTTGGTTAAAAACTTTTTGTATTTAGTTAAAAATTTTACTATTAAATTTTTCATTAGGAATTTATAGTTTTTGGTTGAAAATTCAAGTACTTGGTTAGAAGTTGTTGTATTTTGTTAAAAATTATTTTTTTTGTTTGAAGGTTGAACTATTTTGTTGAAAATTTGTCTTCTTTGTTGAAAGTTAATTTTTTGAATTTAAAATTTTACTATTCCATTTTGGTTAAAAAATAATTCCTTTTTAGTTGAAACTGCAACTATTTCCTTGAAGATTCATTTTTGTTGAAGTCTTCTTCTTTTAAATTAATCTTATTGGTTGAAAGTTTAACAGCATTGTCAATAATTAATTTCTTCAACGAAGGCTAAACTATTTTGTTGAAAATTGTTTTTTTTTGTTGAAAATTAATTTTTTGAACTGAAAATTTAACAATTCCATTTTTTGATCAAAGTTGATCGTTTGTAGTTAGAAATTTAACTATCGATTTGAAAATTTAACTATTAATTGAAAATTCAAATATTTAATTGAAAATTTATTATTTGTAAAAAATTCCTCTTTTTGGTTAGAACACTCAACTTTTTTTTTAATTCATCGACTTGAAAATTCTATTAATTTGGTAAAAAAATTAATTATTTGCGTGAAAATTAACTTTCTGATTGAAAATTCATATTTTTGTATTTAAAATTCAATTGCTTGTGGAAAATGCTTCTTTTGGGGTAGAAAATTTTATTATTTTGGTAGAAAGTTCAACTTGTTTGTTAAAAATTTATCTATATTGTTTTAAATTCGCGTTTTTTTTGTTGTTAAAAATTTATTTTTTCTAGTGCAAAATTTATCTGAGTGAATATCCATCTTTATAGGTTGAAAATTCAACTATTTGGTTAAAAATTCAACTATTATGTTGAAAATTTAATTATTTTGTTGAAAATTAATTTTTTTAATTAAAAATTTAACTATTCTATTTTGGTTTTAAAATTGATCGTTTTTAGTTGAAAATTCAACTATCGAATTGAAGATTCAACTATTTAATTGAAAATCCAACTATTCAATTGCAAATCTTATTTTAGAAAAAAAAATATAAATTTTTAAGCCAAGAGATGAATTTTTAATAAAAACTATTCGCGTGAAAATTAAAAATCACTTTAAATCTTTCCAAATCCTCAAAAAAATTTAAAGCTCTTCAAAAATCCTTGGAAGTAAAAAAATACTCAAAAAGCTTTAAAATCATTTAGAATCACTTCGAGTAATTGAAATCTATTAATAATATCCCAAGCTATTTCAAATCCTTTGAATTTTTTTTAAATCCATTGTAACTTCTCAAAACTTTTGAAATTCCTGGAAATTAAAAAAAATAGTCTAAAATATTACAAATTCTTTGAAATTTTTTTGAAATCCGTAGAAAATTTGTAAAGCTCTTCAAAAATCCTCGAAATTTAAAAAAATATACCACAGTCTTAAAAATTTTTTGAAATCCCTTGAAATTTTTTAAAGCTCTTGAAATTTCTGGTAATTTTTTAAAATACCCGAAAATCTTCAGGATCGCTTGAAATTCCTCTAAATTATTGAAATTATGTAATTGAAAATTCCTTAGAATCTTCGAAAATCTTTCAAATTCTTTAAAATTTTTGGAAATACCTTGAAATATTTGAAAATATTTGAAATCCTGCCCACCTTGATACGTAGTCAGCCTGTGAAATTATAAGGCAACCATAATGGGTTTTTTGAATCAAATATTTTTTATAACTAAACATAAAACCTACAGCGATGTTGTTTGTCTGAGTAATATAATTTTTTTTTAAATTAATACATGTAGATGGTAAAAGGAACTGACATACTTCAGACCAAAAGTAGATTTTTGATGTTGAAAATCCTTTATTTCTTGCCGACGTTTCGAAAACTTTGTCGTTTTCCTCTTCAAGACTTAGAATTAAATTTCGGAGTTCGTCAAATTTTTTCGTCAATTATTATAAAAAATCCTCTTCCTCC
>CAKNXH010061176.1:0-18890 GCA_932178445.1 Andricus quercusramuli
TACACTAAAAAATGTGCAGAAGCAAACAAAAATGAAAAAATGACAATTTTTACCAAAAAAAATCAAATTTTTAATAGTTTTTAATATTAAGGGCTAAAATTTCCGTTGAGTTTTCTAATGATGTGTCGCTATAGGAAAAAAAAATTAGTTTACGGGATCATCCAAAAAAGTTATTTATTATGAAGAATGAAGGACGAAATTTGACGAAAAAATTAGTTATGCATTTTTGCCAAAAAATTAATTTGCCTAATAATCGGCTATTCAAAAATCTTGATGACGAAGATCCTAATCCAGGTAAAGAGCGGTGCTGAGACGCTTCTCTTGGGTCGAAATTCCTTTGAAACAGAGAAATATTCTCAGAGCCTACTCTTCAAGCTTAGCCGCTTTCTTAACCAGATTGGGGAATAGATTACCCCCTGCTTATAAGAAGCTGAGGATTTGACGAATATGTTGTAAATTATGAAAGCTAACTTCGTCAACCGGTTTACACAGTGAACTGTGCTCCGCTCTTCTGTTAGACTGGTATAACTTGAATTGAAGTGGACAATAGTTCTCTTTAAAATCGTGGGCAATCGCCAAAATAGTTTGAAGACAAATTTTATTTTGAATCTTCAGAATATATCCGTGAGAAAAATTTCTATCTCAGAAAAATCGGGCTCTAAGTTTAAAAAAGTTCCCGTAGGAAAAAGATAGTTCAAGCCTTGGACGGCACGCACAAAAGACTAAGAAAGATGGAATGCTTTTGAACAGGATTGGGAAATAGAATTTCCGTCCGCTCCTAGAGGATCTTCCCTTTAAGGAGAAAATTTGGGGACTTAAGTGTTAACGCCTAAGAGCATAAAATTTCCCAACTCCTTGGAGAGAAGTACTAGGCAAGAATGGAGAAGAGAGTTCTCCAGCTTCCCTTGAGATACTCCCCAAGGCCTGTTACGTTTACCACACAACACCCCACAACACCCCAACGGACCCTAACTGCCGTTTTCGATTTGCGTAACGCTTTTTATGGAAGCGTTACACTTTCCGTTCCCACTATCCGCGTGCGAGCGATAGTGGGAGGCTTCGGAGCCTGCGCTCTTCTGTTGCTCCTCTGTGATGCAATAGAAAGGCCCGATTATTGTTACCCGCTGGTTACAACTGCCCCTCTTTGAGATTTGCAGCAGCAGCAAAATAACAAAAAAGGGTAGTTTTAAGAAACTAAGGTAAATCACTGATAATATATGCAAGAAAATAAGTCAATTACAAATAAAAGAAAATATAAATAGGAGTAATTAGTAAAGAATAAGAATATGATGCAAAGTAAACGTATGAGAATTACATGAACAATAGGGTAAAGTATTAATAAAAAAAAATTAAAATCGAACCATCGTTTCGATGCGTTGACTTGTGTTACTTTTGTGTTGGGAGCTCTTTCTGCTCTTCGTCCCGCGGTTGTGATGAAACGTGGTCGTGTGGTTACTTCCTCGTCCATCACAATTTCAGTAATTATGATGTCCTTGGTTCCGACTTCCAAATTGCACTGTATTACCACATTGCAACTTGTGTCGAGAGCTTCGCGTTGGGTTTCTGCGTTTGGCATCTTCGATGTATCGATCGTTCCTGACCTACCCTTCGTTTTCCGACTTTCCTGTGGCCTTAGGTCCGAGGTTTTCGGCATTTACTCTATCCCCTCCCTCAATATTTTCTTCGTGGTACTTACGGAGATCGTTGGCGTGGTATTGCCCTCTCTCTCGGTCTTGTTCCTCATTTCCCAGGATGTAAACATTGGTGGCGATTTTCTTTCGAACTTGGTAAGGTCCTTCGTATAGTGAGAGAAACTTGGCCATTGTCTGCACGTTTGACACGTTGCAGGCTTTGACCAATACATTATCTCCTACAACATAAGTAAAGCCCTTTTTACTTTTATCAAGACGTGCTAGTTTCTTCTCTCTTTTTCTTCGGATCCGATCCCGTATCACGTCTAATTGTTCCTCCCGATTGGTTTGGGGGTGGGGTGGTATGGAGGTAGCAGGTCGGTCCACCATCTTTTGGGTTTTCTTCCCCAGAGGGCCTCGTAGGTGGTCATGCCCGTTGTGTCGTGGTGGGATTCGTTGATAATTCTCTCCACATTTTCTAATTGTGCATACCACGAATTATGTTTATCCGATGGGATGAGCGTACGCAAAAGTCGTGCTAGTTCTCTATTGACTTTTTCAACCAAATTGGCTTCTGGGTGCCTAATGGATGTGAGAATCGTTTGGATCCTCCTATCTTCCAGGGCTCTCTTTCATTTCTTGCTGTTAAATTGTGTGCCTCGATGTAAGAGCTCTTTGTATGGCGCGCCAACATTTTCTATAAACTCCTCCAATTTTTTATCGCACTCTCACTATTCGCTATTTCGCTCAACACGGGCTATAATAAGATTCCTTAACATTCTGTATGTTTTCTCCTTTCCAGGAATGCCATACGATACATGACATTTCTTTATTAATCTCTTTGCAAAATCCACAGGTACATAAATACGGTATTCATTTCCCTTCACGTGATATAAAATATCGTTCACAATTTTGATGCGTTTTTCTCCTTCGTGGTTTTGAACGATTTCTTTGCGGAGATTAACAACTCTGGTTTCTCCGCGATTCTTCCGATGGCTTTCTTCATCGTGCAATCGACTTAACACATCGGCCATCACGTTCTCTTTACAAGGTAAGTGTTCCACGGTTACTTTGTAATCCTGAAACGCCAGAATCCATCGGGTAAAGTGTACATTTACAAACATACACGTTTTCAAGAATGTTAAAGCGAGATCATCCGTTCTGTTGATAATTCTAGCACCATGCAGGTAGGTGCGGAATTTCTGCAGCGCCCATACAATTGCCAAAAAATCCTTCTCTGTGGTGAAATATGCGATTTCCGGCCCTTTTAACGTTCGACTTGCCAACGTAATTATCTCCTTCTAGGATTTGTCGTTCAATTGATAAAGGACCACGGCGAGTGCGTAGTTTATCGCATCCGTTTCTAAATAGTATCCTTTTTTAAGATCTGGAAATTAGAGCATGATTGAAGTTCCGAATAAATTTTTTATTCTTTCAAAACATTCCTGTGCTCCTAAGTCCCAATTCCAAGAGGTCCCCTTATTTATTAACTCCAACAGGGGTAAGGTCTCAGCGGCATGTTTATCATTGAAATTAGAGTAGAAATTTATTAAACCCATGAATCCTCTTAATTTTTTCGGTATCTGGCTTCACTCCTTCGGTGGTTAGAATGAAGACGAGAAACTTGGTTTCTTTTATTTAATAGTGGGACTTTTCAAGATTGAGAGTAAGATTATTTTCGTTCAATCTTTTTAAAATCTCGTCCAGGTGTTCATGATACTGCTGGTCATTTTCCGAGGTAATAAGAGTATCGTCGAAAAACGTGATGGTAAGTTCTCCAATTCCTATGACTGCGTGGTCCAGGCCGCGTACGAGTGCAGCTGTACTCGTTTCAAGTCCAAACGGCACAACTTTGAAATCGTAGCTGCGTCTCCTGTATTGGAAGGCGGTGTATTATCTGGATTCGAGATAAAAAGGCACCTGCCAGAAGCTGCTAGTCATATCCAGATTCGACATTATATTCATGCCTTTACATTTCTGGAATAACTCCTCGGCAGGTTCTGGGCATTCCCAATCTTCAATCAGAATCTCGCTCAGTTTGCGAGCATCCAAACATAAACGGATGCTGCCATCTTTTTTCATGAACGGCACGATGAGACCTATAAAAGGTTGCCCCGCTCACACCTTTAACTCGTGTTGATAGTTGGTAAGTAGACCGGGCTCTCGACGAAATACTCTGCGATGTTCCCATAATATCCTTTCGAGTTGCGCTTTGTCACTTTTTTTTTAAATCCGGATTATCATTCACTTTTTCTCGGATTTCTGACCATTCAATATGTAGAGGCAGCGGTTGTATTTCTGTCGAGTTGCAATCTTCGGGTGTTTCCTTGGTTTCTTCAGGTAATTCTGCAGAAAATTCCACGTTGCTCAGGTCGTATTGCCCCTCTGGCCCTCGATTGATTCCGTCTTGCACGATCCTAACCGATTGGCTCTCCGTCTAAATATGGAAAAGTCAATGTTTTTGTACCCAGGTTAATTTTAGTCATATGTTCATCAAGGATGTGAATCCCGATGATACAGGTGCGTGTCAACTTAGGTGCTACCAAAAACGCAAATTGTATGAGTGCGTTGGGAAATTGTACATCGGCATAAATTTAGCGGTTGAGTCGCACGGCCTTGGCCCCCATGTGCCCGGTTACCGCCACACCTGCCAAGGGTAGGCTTGAATAATCTTCGAATCGCTGCTTGTTTGCGTTTAAAACTTCTTGTGATATACAAGTAATTTCCGCACCCGTATCGATTAGTGCGTTATTGAAAATACCTACCACCTGAATATTGGCAGTATAACATCTTGATTGCTGTTTTAATGATATCCATTTGCCTTCTTCCAGCAATTCATTGCGTGTACTCGTGAGCATATTTGTGGTGTATATTACGGTGGCTGCCACATCAATTTTTTTCCGTTTATTGACGCAGCTCCTGCTCGCTTCCCTTCTCCCGTAGCATTTCTTCTACGGTATATACAGTCTCCTCAGTTTCCACAGTTGGATCGACCTCAATATTGTTTCTTCACCAATATATATTTTTCTAACTGGGAGATCTTTCAATAAACACTAAATTTTATTTTGTCACTTGATTTATTTTAAACCTTTATCAAGACTCCGTGATGGACAAAATGCAACTGAGCGAGGCACCGATCCGGCCTTCTACCTGACCCCCCTTTTTCCTTATCGTAGAAGGACGATAGAGACAGGCATATTGTTGTTATGACCCATATAATAAATTCGAAGGACAGCAACAAATTTACGAACTAAACTTAAACATTTTAAATACATGACATTCCATCCTCCCCCGCGTTGAGAAGTTATGATCAACTTAAATTTATCATGTATCAATTACACAAACATAAGTATTTTGTAACACTAAATCGAAGAATCAAAATGCTATTTTTACATGATAGAAAACAAAAAGTTGTTGTCGAAGACAATTGATTTTAGTCGCAGGGTCTCGAATTAACGTTTTCATTATTGACAGGAAAAGGTGCCAATTTTCTGACATTTCTCTTAAGTTCATTTTTGGCTGTTTTCATACTGACTGTTCTTATAATTCCGTCTGAACCAGGAAATGTTGCAGTGACGCGGCCCAGTAACCATTGCATTGGTGGTATGTTGTCTTCTTTTAGGAGCACGATTGAAACCTTTTTCCACTTCTCAGATCATCCATTTCTTTGATGAAGATGTTCATTTGAGTTGCACCGATTATCGTCTTTTCAGCATTAATAAGTTCTGGTACTTTTAAGAATCCTGTCTGACGAACTTTAACTTTCATGCGAAGACAATACGCAACTACTCGTTTTAATTTTGAATATGACGAGAATTTGTGAAAAAATTCTTTTTCAGGTAGAATTGTCAAACATATTTCTTTTCTTAAGCCTGGCATTTTTTTGGTTGATTGGATTTTAATTTTAGGCCAAGTAGACTCCTCACTTTTTAGCCAGTTTGGTCCAAATTTTCAAAGGTTGTTTTTAATGAATGTGGCAGGCATTTGTTCTCGCGATAGAGCATCGGCTGGGTTATCGTCTGAACGTATATGCCTCCAATCGTGAGGATTTGTTTTCTCTTGTATCTCTGAAACTCGATTAGCTACAAAGGTCTCTAAGCGATGAGGAGACGTATTTATAAAAAAAAAAATACTATAGTTGAATCTGTCCAAAAGACGGTCTTATCAATACTAATTTGAATGCTTTTTTCTACGGTTGTGTACAATTTTGAAAGTAATTGTGCACTGCAGAGTTCTAGACGCGCTATTGGAATGGTTTTTAAAGGGGCTACTCTGGACTTGGCACAGAGTAGTCTACTCTCAAAGTGACCTTGATTGTTTGTCGACCAAATGTAGATGCACGCTCCATATCCCTTCTTACTAGCATCACAAAATCCATGCAACTGGATATCGATAGCCCCTTCGATGATTACCTTTCGATTGAAAATTAAATCATTGACAAGAGTAAATTCTGAACGAAATTCTATCCAAGTTTTATGAATGCTATTGGGCACCGACTCATCCCAATTTAACTTGAATTCCCATAGTCTTTGCATAAGTATTTTTGCAAACAAAATGATTGTTCCTAATAAACCCAACGGATCGAAATGCTTGGCAATCTCAGAGAGTATTGTCCGTTTACTGATTTTGGAATTTATTACAGGAGAATTAGCAAAGTAAATTATCTTATTGTTCGCGGAACTCCATGTAACTCCTAGCGTCTTTAATGTTTGATAATTGTTAAAGTGAAGATGTTGATTGAAATTACTCTCTGGGATTCCTTGTAGGAGTTGCGTTTCGTTTGATGCCCATTTTCGTATATTCAAGCCACCGAGATTTAAAAGTTTTATTATTTCATCGCGAATTCGAATTCCTTCTTCTACCGTTTCGGTTCCCGTGATAAGATCATCTACATACAGATCTCTTTTAAGAATAATCGCTGCGTTCGGATATTTGTAACTTTCATCGTCTGCTAACTGTCGAAGTGCACGTATTGCGAGGAGTGGAGATGAACTCATTCCAAAAGTGACGGTATTTAGTTCAAAGGTTTGAAAATTGACTGCATCGAGTCTCCATAGAATTCGTTGGAATTTTCTAGCTTCTTTTCGGATTTCGAATTGCCGATACATTTTTTCGACATCGCCAGTTAATATGTAATCGTGAAGTCTGAATCGAAGAATGTGTGTCACAACGTCGCGTCGTCTTGGATAGTGGGTCCTACCATAAGCGTGTCATTCAAAGAAAGGCCGGAGTCGGATTTCGCTGATCCATCGAATACTACCCTTACTTTTGTGGTTAAACTATTTTCTTTGAATATCGCATTATGTGGTAGATAAACGCCGAATTGTTGCTCGTCTCGCGCGAGTGACATATGGCCAAGTTTCAAATATTCTTTAATGATTGATGAATATTGATTTTGTAAATCTGAATTGTATTTGAATCTGCGCTCCAGGGTGTTAAGACATTTTAAACCCATTAATCGAGATTCTCCCAATGACTCATGATTGTTGCGGAATGGCAAAGCGATTACGTATCGGCCTGACGTATTGCGAGTTGTGTGTTCTCGAAAATGTTTTTCGCAAGCGACTGCCTCGGCGGAGAGATGAACTCGTCCGAAACCTTCTTCCATTTCCCAAAATTTTTCAATTTCTGACTGTAAATCCGAAAAATGACATTTCACTGAACGTATAGCTGAAGGAGAGGCAATGTTACCGCCTATTATCCATCCTAACTGAGTTTTTTGAAGGATGAGATCGACTCCAGGCCGAGACAAATCGATTTGACCAGTGCAAAACATAGAGAACGATAGTCCAGATCCGAGCAGCACATCGATAGGTGCTGGTTTGTAAAAATTTGGATCGGCTAGTTCTTTATTAGAGGGTATTTGGATCGCATCACATGGAATTATTTCGTTCGGAACTGATTCTGCGATCCGGGGAATTGTAAGAAAGCTGAGTTTTTTCGTAATCGTTGTACGTTGAACCTATTGTAGTAGATAGGCAGGGAACGCTCTGGATCAATTAGTATTAGTGAGCATCTGTGTGTGTGTATGTATGTGTGTGTGTGTGTGTGTGTGTGCATCCGTGTGAGGCTGGCATGGACGCCGTGTTCCTTAGCTTCTAGAACATTCTCGAGGGATCCTGGAGCTTCTGGAAAATTCTCGAAGTTCATGATGACGTCACATAATATTGCGCAATTGTCAGAGCCGAATTGATGTAAACAGGTTCAAGAATGATCTATTGCTTCCTTATAGATAAAACAGTCATATTTAAGGCGCAAATATGCAAGTGTGTATGTATGTGAAATTTGACGTGACATCCTGTTTTCGTCTATATGAATTTGATTCATTCTCACGGATCAGGTTGCATCCGGTAGCTACTCCAGTTTGAGAATTGTACGAGCCGAATTCATGAATATAAAACGCATTTTGAATTTTACGTAAAATAGCTTAAAGGTTACATTTTTTTTCATTTGCCCTTGAAGTTACATCGCAAAAACGTTTTCTGCTTAGGTATTAACCTTAATAATAATAATAATAATAATAATAATCCTCAGCTATATGAGGCGCGAGCTGCAAACAAATTTCCAGTGTATTGCGAGATTCAGTGTAGTGATTTCATAAATCGATACTTCTTTTATCCTCAACATACTTTCTGACAGTTTATCTGAGAGTCGCATTTAAAAGGTTTTCTGTTGAAAAAGGTTAGTGTTTGTTTGGATTTGAAGTGAAAAAATTCAGTGCAATTTTTTTGAGTTTATTTAAAAAAAGGTTGTTTCATGGGCAGGGAGCGTTCTGGAGCAATTAGTATTAGTGAGTATCTGTGTGTGTGTGTGTCCGTGTGCATCCGTGTGAGGCTGGCATGGACGCCGTGTTGCTTAGCTTCTAGAACATTCTCGAGGGATCCTGGAGCTTCTGGAAAATTCTCGAAGTTCATGATGACGTCACAGAATATTGCGCAATTGTCAGAGCCGAATTGATGTAAACAGGTTCAAGAATTATCTGTTGCTTCCTTATAGATAAACCAGTCATATTTAAGGCGCAAATATGCAAGTGTGTATGTATGTGAAATTTGATGTGACATCCTGTTTTCGTCTATATGAATTTGATTTATTGTCACGGATCAGGTTGCATCCGGTAGCTATTCCAGTTTGAGAAATGTATGAGCCGAATTCATGAATATAAAACGCATTTTGAATTTTACGCAAAATAGCTTGAAGGTTACATTTTTTTTCATTTGCCCTTGAAGTTACATCGCAAAAACGTTTCCTGCTTAGGTATTACCCTTAATAATAATAATAATAATAATAATCCTCAGCTATATGAGGAGCGAGCTGCAAACAAATTTCCAGTGTATTGCCAGATTCAGTGCAGTGATTTCATAAATCGATACTTCTTTTATCCTCAACATACTTTCTGACAGTTTATCTCAGAGTCGCATTTAAAAGATTGTCTGTTAAAAAAAGTTAGTATTTGTTGGGATTTAAGGTGAAAAAATTCAGTGAAATGTTTTTGAGTTTATTTAAAAAAAGGTTGTTTCATATGAATTTTTTCCTGTTTTATCTACCCTGTAAATACCAAGACTGCTGAAAGAGCTTTGCAATTGACTGTTGTGAACAGGGCATTAGAAAAGGAGGTGATTAAAAAAGGAGGTGAACCTTCTAGGTTAAAGTTTCTATTTAGTGGAATATTATGTGTTAAAAAGTCGTTTCACGCCAAAAAATTCTCCAGTTGATACTCAGCCACCAAATGAGCATCAAAGTTTTGTAGTGGACTCGTGCCTGACCAAACAAAAAGGGAGCCTGAACAAAGCAGGAAACTCATCTCCATCATGAACCAGGCATACACCATGCTAACGGAGAATCGAAAAATCAATAAAATCAACAAAAGGATCAAATTTGGTACGGGAAATATTAGAATATTAAATAACATGTTAAAGTATTTAGAATTGTCTGTAGGTCAAAAAATGCATGTTCAATCAACAGTAGGAATTTTAAAAGCGTTAAAAACTAAATTGAAAGTAATGAGAAAAATGGGAAAAGGTGTTGGAAATTAAAAAAGAAAAACAGATAGAATACAGTGGGAAGACTTAGAATCAGCGTTTAAGAGTAGGATAAGAACCGGATGTGTAGTGAATTTAAGACATAAGGACCTTAAACATTTTCTGGAGGACACAAAGTCAATGATCGTTCAACGAATAAAAAATATTTTGAAACAATATGGGGGTTTGAAAGTAAACGTTTCTTTTGCCGGAAAATTTAAAGAAACAATGAACGGTGAAGCGGTAGAAGAAATTAGATACATAAACACTGACAATAGTAGAATCCTCCCATGAACTGACATCAGTGCGTGGTACGATGAAAATGTTTTAGGCCAAATTTTAGTAAAACTAGAAGAATTACAGAAAACGGATTCAGGATGGACACTTAGTGAAATTATAAACCTGATAGTAAATTTTAATAAATATTTACCAATAAATTCAGGTATATCGACATTCATTGATTTGGCAAAATATATAAGAGATAAAAAGGCTGTTATAAATATTCAGAATAATGATGTTTATTGTTTTCTGTGGTCGATAATGGCCGCTATTCATCCTGTCACCACTAACAGAAATCGAGTCGATTCCTACCCACATTATAATTCAGAACTGTAACATGATGGAATCTCTTTTTCTATCACTCTTGAAAATATTCCAAAATTTGAAAAAATGAATGAGTTGTGCATAAATGTTTATGGCGTAGAAGACGATAACAAATATAAGAAAGGTGAAATTGTATTGCTCTATATAAGCAAGAAAAGCCTAGTCGTCCTACAATACACCTTTTGATGATTGAAAATACAAATATTAACACTGAATGTTCCAATGAAAGCGAATCAAAAGACAGTAATCCAATTTATCACTTCACTTTGATTAAAAACTTATCCCGATTAGTAAAATTTCAGTTTACAAAAGATCATTGTCGCAACTTTTTGTGTGACAGGTGCCTATGTCACTTCAAATTAGAAAAAGCATTACAGAATCACAAATTGGATTGTGAAAATGTGAATCAATGTAGAATTATTTTACCCAATGAAAAAGAAAGATTTTTGAAATTCCGAAATTATAGATTCAAAGAGAAGGTTCCATTCTCCGTGTATGCTGACATTGAATGTCTATTAATGAAAGTTGTTAAAAATCCTTTCAATATAGGGCCGTATCAAAAGCATGTTCCATACAGTGTGGCTCGTAAATGAATTAAAAGAAATTGCCGAAAATATTGATTCTGAATTAACATGCATTGTACCAATGGAGAAACTCAGTCCAGAGGAAGAAGCAGAGTTTAGGTCTGCTCAAAACTGTCACATTTGCGAACAACCATTTTAACAGGATGATGTAAGGCATCACGACCATTGTCACTTTTCGGGCAAGTTTCGTGGTGCAAGTCATCAAGGCTGCAATGTGAATTACAAGGACTCACACACTGTACCTGTAGTTTTCCATAATTTGTCAGGATATGATTCACATTTTTTCATCAAAGCATTAGCTAAACAGTTTGAGGGCGAGGTTAAATTATTACCCATCAACAAAGAGAAATACATCTCTTTCACGAAATATGTTGCCGGTACAAAAGTAAATCTTCGGTTTATAGATTCGTTTCGTTTCATGCCAAGTAGCCTTGAAGAATTATCTACTTATCTGGCAAATGATGATAAAAAAATTACTCTCAAGCATTGCAATAATCCGGAAGAATTTTAATTATTAGTCAGAAAAGGAGTATTTCCTTACGACTATATCAATGATTATGAAAAATTAAATGACCATCAGTTACCACCTAAAAGCGCATTTTATTCAAAATTAAATAATGATGAAATTTCCGATGAAGATTACCAACATGCATGCAATGTTTGGGAAACGTTCCATATACAAACTTTGGGAGAATACTCTGATTTATACTTGAAAACCGACGTTTTACTTTTGGCCGATATTTTTGAAAATTTCAGAAAAAATTGCTTTTCAACCTACAATCTCGATCCCTTACATTACTATACAGCTCCAGGACTTTCTTTTGATGCGATATTCAAATTAATCGGAATTGAACTTAAATTATTAACAGATCCTGAAATTATTCTTCTAATTGAGAGGGGTATTCGTGGCGGTGTATTGCAGTGCTCAAAAAGATATGCCAAAGCGAAAAACCGATTCATGGGATCAGATTTTAATCCAAGCGAACCTGAATCATATATCTCATATTTTGATATCAACAGCCAGTATGGCGCAGCAATGAGCGAATGTTTACCTTTTGGTGGTTTCGAATGGGTACTTGATCAAGATATCAATGGACAAAGTATTCCAGACGATTCACTAATAGGTTACATTTTTGAGGTAGACTTGAAATATCCTGCAGAATTGCATGATCTTCATAGAGATTTGCCTTTGGCTCCAGAGCACTTTGTACCGCCTAATTCCTCATGTAAAATACAAAAGCTGATAACGAGCGTATTGTCAAAGAAGAATTACGTAGTCCACTATAGAAATTTGAAAAAGTATTTGAGTTTGGGGCTGAAGGTAACGAAAATTCATTGAATTCTGAAGTTTGAGCAAAAACCTTGACTAAAAGAGTACATTGACCTAAATACAGAGAAACGAAAAATGTCTAGCAATGATTTTGAGAAAAATTTCTACAAGCTGATGAACAATTCTGTCTTTGGCAAAACAATGGAAAATGTTAGAAAATATAGAGAAGTGAGATTGATTACAAAATGGGATGGAAGGTACGGTGCAAAAGCTCTGATTTCCAAGCCAAATTTTCATAGTTGTGCCATATTCGATGAAGATATGGTTATTATTGAATCAAAAAGAGCATTCTCTGTCAAACTGCTGCAGTTATCAGATGCAACCTGATCCACCAGACGTAATCTCTCAATACCGAAGGCTGATGTTTCTTCAAGTCACAATGCCAATGATGTTCGCTGACCCACGATTCACTTATCTACAATTCACACTTATTTATTATTATAAGAACAAGGAACTCTAAGAAAACAAAACAGAAATTTCATTTTCATTTTCTTTTATTTATTTCTAAAATATCAGTACCTTATACTTACAAAATAAGTAGACTATAAATTGAGTATATGGAAAAATATTTTTTGTCTTATCTCTATAAATTAAAACAAGTAATAAAATATTCATGTTCTATAGTCATCCAGTTTTCCAATAAAATTACATTTTCAATTGCGCAATTAGAGTAATTTTAATACATATGATGTGTACATTTGATATAATTAATTCTAAACATTTCACGCAATTCCTTTAGCGAGGGACATTCCAAATCAAGCATATCAACAATTTCACACGATATTTCTGCAAATTGTTGCAACCAATTCTTTTTTTCCAAGCCTTTTACAAAAATTTGTGTTGCCTCTGCTAAAAAATTCTCCAGAATTACAGGCACTTGAGAATACGGTAAATCACCAGAATTCCAAGGTATTCCATGATGATTGCGCTCTGTCCAAATGTTTATAGACTTATACTTTGGTGGAATGTTCTTCCACTTGCAGGGTGGTTGAAAGAGAAAAGAATATGGCTTTATACCTGTAGCATCAAAGAATGGTAATATAGCCAATTCTTTCAAGACAAATTTATTGTCTGGTAACTTGAAGCCCTGCATATCCACAATGTAGTCCATCTTGATTGCAACTAAACTATCTCCATGTGGTTACAACAGTTTTATACCAACTTTTTTACTCCACCACTTATTGGTTTATACTCAACTATACGATCATGCAAAATTAAGCAATATGCTGACGTTTGAGCAGGAAAATTGTCACTAGTTTGAAATTCTAAACGAACGTCAACTGGTCCGTATTTCAGTGACTCATTTTGTTTAGAGCAGTCAATAACAACTAGAGGTGCATGCTGTAATAATTCTATTCTCGATAGCAATGGTTGCGGTTCTTTACCATAGTAATTAGCTTGAAACTTTGTGTACATTTCATAAAGAAGAGCATACTGATTTCGATTAATGTCAAGATTCAAGTTACTATAAGGATAACACTGATTATTTAAAAGTAGTTTGACATTAGTCAGATTGCAATGATCAAAGTTGCTAGAACTTCTAGCAGTATTATTTTTTCTGTTTGTTTGAAATCCAAGTATGACAAATCTCGGTTTTTCCCATTGTGTTGAGGTTTTTACTGTCCAAACATGGTTTAAAGTAGTTGGAAGTAGAGCATATTCATACAGTTCCCAAGTTCGAAAACTTATTGAAATAGGTGGATCTTTTTCAATATATTTTAGCAACTGAAATTTTCGTGAATCTGACAGTCTAACGCTAGGCAATAACCACTCTATTTTATTAATTTCAATTTTATACTGCTCAATGGGAGCCGCTTGCAAGATGGCATTTGCATCACTTTCTGATCTTATCAAAATAAGTTCATGCTTAGCATTCACAATGATTTTGTGATAATCTTCAGCAAAACCAAATATCATGTTAAGCGGTATGGCTACATCAAAGTAGCTAGTAGCGGTGGTTAATGATTGATTATTATCATTTATTTCGAGTCAACCAGTATTCTGTATGTAACGTGATTGTCCAGGATTTAGAGATACATAATTTTTCATGAGACTAGTGAGACCAACATTCTTGTTTCTATCAATTTCTATTGCATTGATTTCATATCTTGCTTCTTCAAACAAATGACAGATAGCATTAGAAACTAAAACTGTGTTTGTCACTGGTTCTCCACCAGTTTTTACGATTCTTCCATGCACGTGAAGTGAACTTTTGCTCGGCAGGAGACAGTGGTCCTGATTTTAAACAGCAATTCGAATTTCATCACTGTTGTTGAAGGTTGATGAGGCATAAGGCTGATGTGCATGAATTTCACAGTGTGCAATTGACTCATCAAAGATGATTGGTGCTTGAATATTTAAAATTTCCCCATCCATGACAAATAATCAAACGCTGATAGACAAATTTACAGATACAGTTGCAAAAAATCTTGAATCTCTTTATTTTCTTCTTCTTTTGGGCTTCAGACCTTGACTTTTTAGGAAGAGGGCGCTTTGAGGTGTTAACTCTTTGACTGCTCTATGTCGACTGATTAGCTTGTGGCATTGTGCTGGTTTATTATAACCAAAGCTAATCTTTGTGTTGAAAACAATACCCATCGTTATTAGGGAGACTTTATGTGTAGTCTAATTCTTATAATTTCTCCACGAAAATTAACCAAATGTTCGTCTTGATCAACTATACGGAACTGTATATGATCTATTGACTGCACGGCGACTGGCAGGTAAATGACATGAGATGGTACTTCCACTATCTTATATCCAGGTGGCACTAAGGGAAAAAACTCATGAATAGTATCTACTTTCTGGCCATTAATGTATGCACCTGTAGTTATGCTACACTCAACCCTTAAAGAATTCACTTTTATGATTGATACCGGTTGATCAGATTCATACACTTGTTTAGCTTTTAGTCTGCATAGAGAGAAACCTAGCAATTGACCAATAGAATTTTTAGGCTCAAAATGTACATCGTAACTGCAATAAATTTCGCTTTTTAAAGTATTATTGTTTGGTTTAATATGAATTTCAATACCCTTTTTGACTAAAAAATTCTGTAGATAGCGTTTATGTCACCTATTTCAAAACTTCCTGTAGGTATTTCAATTATTTCATTACCCACGTGAAATTTATGTTGGCCAATGTCTACATTAGGTATCGAATTAAAAGTTAGAAATTTAACGAGTCCAAGTGCGTAATTTTTATGAGGAGACAACTCAATCCGAGGAAAATAATGAGTTTCCAGGATTGGAGAAGTTCCCGATAATGTCAGTGTAAATGAATCATCCATGATGACTGCTAGCGTTGAACTGACTTGATATTGCAAATTTCAGCACTTAAATAGATTGATCGTACTTTTAGATTTTAATTGATTGCATAGAAATGGCAAACATAAATGTCCACACACGAATGTATCGTAATTTTGATATCTCTCGTGATTATACTTTATGCTACCAGCACCGAGATACTTGAAGAGATCCGAAGGTAGTCGAAGATTACCGAAGCTATCGAAATACATTTTTTTACTGCCAATCTTTTTATAAGCACACCAATGTGTTCCTGGTCCTTTTTTATCGTCAAGATTGACAATAGCACATTCATATTCACGTGGTCCACCCTTTGGTAATCCATTTCACATGAAAACACCTCGAAAATGCGGAATCGTCAAAGATTTTGCGAATTTGAGTAAATCTGCATCAGTTAAGGCCCGATGAGGTAGCTTCACTTTGAGTTTTCAACTTGCGTTTAAGTCCTGCTCCATGTTTATATGGCTTTAGATGAAGCCCTAATCCTTCCCTATATGGCTTCAAGTAAAGGCCTTCTCCTAAAGAAATGGCTTCAAGTAAAGGCCTTTTCCTAAAGAAATGGCTTCCATCGCTTCATTATGCCGTTTACTCTCTGAAAGTAGCTGTTTTGCCGAATTTGCATCATTTACAGCTTTAGCTATTCCTGCAGCTCCACCAGATATCGCCCCGACAACACTGAGGCCCGCAAAAACGGGTATAAGAAAGAGTAAAAATCCTCCTACTTTGTCCGGTACAGGTAGAATACGAGATTTATTCACATTTCTTTTTCCACCAGCCTTCATTACAGCTGCGCGTGCGCCTCTGAGTGCAGATTAAATGGCAGTTTGCGCATTATTGGTTGAAATCATGGACTTTTTAGCTGCAGCGACAATTTTTCTCAGTGTAGTGGTAGGTTTTTTATTCCTGAGACCCACTCCGAATTTTGATTTTATCTTCATTGCGTTTGTTATTTCCCAAGCAGCTGCCTTTTCACCTATGCCTGCGTCCTGAGCCAAGACACTTTTCCAAGCTTTTTCAGCTGGTTCTCTATCAGCTGAGTTTCTAGCCTCTATATTTTCTCTATTCTGTGAGTAGGCTATATCGTGCTCTTTGCAAGCAGCGTCCAGTGGATTGATTCCTGGATCACCTCGTGCTAATCGTTTGGCTAGTTTAGTACCTGGTCCACAGTACTGGTAACCAGGCAAGTGCAACGCAAACGGCAAATTGTTGATGATTTTGTTGAGCAAACCTCTTCCACGTCTTGCTTGCTTCGAGGTTCGTTTACAACTGACCCGTTTGCCTCTGTGAACGATCATATCTATGCAAGGGATACTTTCAGACTGAAGGTTCAACCTATATAACCAAGATATTTATAGGTTTTCCAGTCAGTCTTTGTCAAGATGCAGTTTAAAAGACAACCTGTGAAACTACCTATCCAGAATTTTGATTCGCCTGTTCAAAACGAGAATAGAGAAAAACGACATGGACATTTGTTACCAAACAGCGTACGAGCAATATTTTGTGGACCTTCCAACTGTGGAAAGACTTTGCTGGCTCTACTGATACATCCAAATGGACTAAGATTCGAAAATATTTACATCTACTCAAAATCTCTGAAACAACCAAAGTAGGTATGAATTTCTGGAAAAAGTCCTTCAATCTGTAGATGGCGTTGAGTACTATCCTTTCAATGAGCATGAGGAGGTTATAATGCCAAGCGAAGCAAAACCAAATTCAGTCATTGTATTTGATGATGTGGCTTGCGAGAAACAGGATAATATAATAGCATTTTTTTCTATGGGTAGACACAAGGATGTCGACTGTTTTTACTTGAGCCAGACATATGCCCATATTCCTGAACATCTTGTACGCGATAATGTTAATTTACTTGTGTTATTTAGACAAGATGAAATGAATCTAAAGCATATTTATGATGATCATGTGAATACTGATATGACTTATTCAAAATTCAAACATATGTGGGCGTTTCCACGGAAAGTGTCATTTTTCTGTCACCGTGATATTATAGGCAAACCAACACTTGGAATACAATTTATATTGGATGAAAATTTAGAGACAGACTCCCGGAAATAGAAATAAAAGCTTACAGTCATTACAGAAATCCTCCTAAAAAAATACAACATATAATAGTTGGAAAAAATCCCAAAAATATACCTGTGTAATATTTGTCACCAGCTACAAATTGAATGCTTTGCATACTCACAGCTTCTCCGCGCAATGTTTAAAAATTCCGAGGAAAATCATGCTAGTTCAGTGGAGTATAGGCTACTGAAATTTCACGGATTTAACATTGTGCTTCGATTTATAACTCAGCAAGAAAATCTCAAAGTCGTGTCACCGCTTTTACAATTCAAATGTCCGCTCCAAGGTCTGTAGTTGTGGAAAGTGCATGCAACCACCCAGGTCGAAAATATTTGGTTTTTTATTAGATTTTGGTGGCCAGTTGATACCATATAAAGGAAAAAGATGTGCTCCTAAAATTATCGAAGTGTCACACATTCAAATATCGAAAATTTCGAATTTGGCGAAAAAATGTCCACTCCATCATCGTACTTTACTCCAAGAATACTTGAAGCACACTCTTATATGCGCACGGAAATTAAGCAGTATGTTGGGGCGAAGAAGTTTACCACGGATAAAGTTAACATTGCAGTGCGCGCAAAAGTTATGCCCAATTTAAGGCTAAAATGTCCACTCAAAAATTTCAGCGAAAATGTCCACTCCAGCGCCAGCAGCTGTGAAAATCGCGCGCATCAAGATAGGATTAAAGTTTTTGCTGACTTTGCTGCATTTCGGTGGCCAAAAAACGTCCCAGCAAGGAAAACTGTGTGCCTCAAAAATCACGTGCATTTCGTAAAAACGAAAGTCAAAATTTGCATATAAATGGATTTTCTTCAAAAGTTACACGCCAACAAAAAAATTTTGTTTCACAAAAAAGTTCCGTTTCATTGGAAGGAATAACTTTTGTCTGAAACTGTTTTACAAGAATTCAGAATGTTTTGAAATATTACAAAAAAAGGTAAAATATTTGAAAAATATTACTTGCTTCCATCGAATTACTCGTATGAAAATATTTGTTTGGCAAAAATGTTTTTCTATTCAGAAGGCCCAAAGTTTTTTGCGAACTAACATCATATTAGTTGGAATAAAAAATAAATCTTATATCAAACTTTTGGCAAGTAAATCTGTCATTATTATAATAAATTAACCCTTTTCTAACAAATTGAATTGGAGAAGAGTTCAAAAAAATATTTCTAATTTTTCTTAAAAGTATTAAATTGAAACTAGTTGTTTAATAATAGAAAAATATATTCGATCCAGTTTTTAATCAACTTTCAATTCAAAAATTGAATGAAACGTTAAACAACATTTTGTTTGCTTACTTTATTGAAAGTAAATATTTCTTTATACATCTTATA
>CAKNXH010061177.1:0-23901 GCA_932178445.1 Andricus quercusramuli
ACACACACACATGCCAACAGAGTATCTGCAAGAGGAAAAGAGTATGTGCATGTGTGTAAGTGGGAGAGGAGAGAGAAAATTGTGTGACTGGAAAGAGAAACTTGATAAAAAATGGTCTTTAGATTTGTTGCTACTTTCTCAAGGAAAAAATGTTAAATTCTAATTCGTCATGTATGGCCCTAATTCCCTCCACGAAAGTGGTTTTCGTTCATTGAAGAGGGGAGAAGAGGGCGGCTTATCGACAAAAACTCGTGGTAATCTCATATGTGTAGCAATTGTACTATACACCTTGTTTCTAAACTATACAATGTCTGATACTCAAAGTCAAGTGCTACGGATGATTGGCAGTGGCGCTCAAGGTTCTAATGGATCTTCTTCACAAAACGTTTTAGAACAAGAAAATTTCATAAAAAAGCGAAAAGTAGTGGACAAGGAAAAATCTTCTGGACGTGAAGTGGTTAACAATTTGAAATATATACGCCCAAATCTACTTATCGTATCCACGGCTTAAGAATTAAACAATTCTGCTTCAAAAAAATTCTTTTTTTTCGAAATTCAACTCAATAGTCGTTTTGAACTAGTAATACGATTATTGTTTACGTGGATTATCCATAATCCTGTCGGAATGGACACAGCTAATTAATGAATTGGATGAAATTGCGTCATCCTTTGAAGATGGTTGTACTAACACTACTGGGACCTTAACTATTGTTATAAACCGATACCTGCTTGTGTTTACCATATCATACACTGCAAAAGCTGTTTTGCTTGAGCAAATCAATTGTGGTAAATGTTTTGGGACAACAATTCTGTATCTTGTCACCGTCATCACTTCCTGCCTCCTCACCATTCTCAGGTGGCGTATACAAAGCTTCACCATCCAGCCCTAGCACAACCACTTAAACTCCTCGGAATGTCATGAGATGACTTATTGCTGAAATTAATCAAATACTTCATTCTTCTCTAAAAAGATGAGCATGAAAAATGAAAAATGTATCCACAAGTGTTACAGAAATTTATATTTTTTGTCGATGGGCCAATAATAGGGAAAATAAAAGACAACATGAAAGTAGTATGGAAGAGAACGATGAAAATGCTAATAATCGTGATCAATCTTTAAATAATAATAGGATACTTTCTACTATTCCAAGAAGTTTTGCTCTGAACAAAATATTACTTTAACGTCTTCCTGAATCTGATGCTCGTGAGCATATAGACTGGAATAAATGTGGTACACTTCTTATTGATGAAAAGCTTGTCCAAGATTCAAATATCTCGGAGTTGACAAGCGATACACAGATATTATGAAAGTCGTAAACCCAGTTGGGAGGCACCAGTTTTTCATGGTCCTCCAGCAACTTTTTTTACCATGAGAAATCCTAGAAACCAGGAATACTGTAAGCGTACTGTCTCATCTACACCGGCTTCGTCTCGTGTACCTTCGTTGCCTTCTTATGAAGTCTCGCCTTTATGAAAATCAAAAACTTTACCGCTTACAACAGCAGCTAAAGTAGCAGGTAGAAAACACAAGAAACACAAACCTTTCCATGATTCTATGCTGACAGACGACGAGGATAGTATCCAGCAAACATGGATACAGGACAGATCTGTAACTGTTCAAGAACACAAAATAACGTATTCTAGAACAGGTTAGTAACAGTTCACGCACATACGAGTAACTATGTCATCCCTCATACGCGGGAGCAATTCTGTAACAGTTCTAGAATGCTGTGACACACGATCTGTAACATTTCTAGAACAACCCTCGAAAACGGTTATAAGTGTTATGTAAAAATTCTGTAACAGTTTTGGAACGCTGTGACGATCGACCTGTAACTTTTCTAGAAAAATCATGGAACTCAATTAAAAATTTTTTGTAACAAATCTGAAACAGTTCTAGAGTGCTGTGACAACCGATCTGTAACATTTCTAGAACACTTCTAGAACTCAATTACAAATTTTTATGTAACAAATCTGTAACAGAACTAGAACGATGTGACAACCGATCTGTCACATTTCTACAACAATTCTAGAAGTTTGGTACAGCGGGTTCTAGTAAATCTAAAACAATTTTGTAACAGTTCTATAACAATTCTATAACAGTTCTAGACCTGTTATGAATCAAATATGGAACAGTGTTATGTACCCCTGACAACAATAGGATATCCTGTGATATTCCATTCGACCCCATTTATATCCGGGTTATAAAAGTGATAACTCGTGGAATATCCTGCGAGGCGGAAACTTTGGTATCCCCGGGATGTCTATGTGACGTTTCTGGGACATTCGAATGTCCCACGTGGGATAATGAAATATTTTATATATCCCACGTGGGATATTGGAATGTCCTAGAAACGTCACGTATATTCATCCCAGATATCCTGGTGATATCCCTGGGATATGACCAGTATCCATTATAAAGCCGACAGATTTAGTGCTTCCTAGAACTGCTGGCCCACGCAGTTTCTCAGCGCACAAGCAGTATCAACAATGCGTCACCATCAGTAGCGACCGATAAAAGCGGGCAGTACGGGGGAGCAGTGAGCGGGAGCGACAAAAGCGGGAGAAAAATCTAACAGAAGTGTTTCATACAGCGCTGACTTTTCACGCTTCCAGCGACTAATTTAGTGCCACGGCCACTGGAGGCCATCCCCGAAACTGGTCTTATTTCGGAGTTCTTGTGTAATTCATCTTTTGTGGTGTAACAGGCATCCATGAAAAAATCGTGCAATAAGTTATAAAAAAGTGCTACAATTTCTCAGATACAAATAAATCACCAAGGTTGCGATTTATTTTTGTTATAACCGCACTTGCAAAACGATAATATAGAATCAATGTTCATAACTCGCATTGAATCGCAATAAAACATTATAAATTTAAGAACAGTAATAACGTCCATCTAGTTCTAGAGGGTAAGCCACAAAATTCCTCTAAGAATATCATATACAATAATAAATCCTAATATCATTCATCCATAATCCTGCTAATATCAGTTTTTTGTTGCTATAGTAAATGAATTATTGTCTTCGTACCGCTAACGACCTTCTGGAACTAGATGGCCAATAAGATATTTCATTGTAGAATATGTGAAATATTTATATCTAAAGCGTCTATGTAGAACAAAAACTGCTATCCAGGCTCGGTCAAAGAAAACAACGTTTCTTTCAAATTTGAACTCTGTTTTTATGTAGTATTCAATTATTTGTATGCATCATTGCAACAATAACGAAATTCTAATGTTTTTTTTTTCAATTTTGACACATGTTATTTTTCACTCATGTAGGCTTAATTTTGACAGTACTTAAAAGTTTCGCTTTACTAACTAGGAAATGACCAACATTCTTTGAATTACATGGCTCTGTAAAGAATGGCTCAGTATTTGTGAAAAACTCTACTTCTAAGAAGACGGTATCCCTTACTTTGAATTCTTTCGTCAGGAGTACTACTGAGCCATCCTTCAATAAGCAGCAATTATCATTGTTTTCATTTGATATGCAAAATCCTGAATACTGTAGGTAATTATTATCAGTGAATTTAGGATGGTCAGTTTTTGGATATGAAAGTCTAATAGTTAAAAATTGGTTGCACTGGTCTATTGCTGGGTTTTAACATTCCTTCTACTTTTTAAAGTGATTTTAAAACTTGTAGGCGCTACCTTTATCTGTGGGTCCAAATTGTTGTACGTATTCTGACAAGTAGATAATACATTTATGCTACAGGTTATATATTCACGATCCTACAAAGTAGAATAATTCTGGATAAACCAAAAAATGAGATTGTGTGCTAAAGTTCTCCAATTTTCTGACAAACATAATTCTTTATTAGCTAAGATCCTGATGACAATACTCAGAGAATGAAAATGCGTATAATACCTCGTTCGAAGAAGTCCCTTTGGAACTACTGGACCTGTGCATAATAAAAACTTTCGGGTTTCAGTGGCATTCCTTTGCTCATCGTGGTTTGCGCGTGAATTCTCTTCGTATGAATTCTTTTATGGTAACTGAACTTCGGGGAAGCCTCTGATTGACATAATCTGATAATCTTACAGGGAAAGAACCTGTAGTCCAAAACCGTACCAACCCTTGCATTACTCCAAGGCATACGAAATGCGTATATTAATAGGCACTTGTATGAAGATATTTATTAATGTTTTTTCTACACAAGAATAATAAATGTGGTGATCGGGTTCTGTATCTGTATCGGGTTCAGTATCTGTTCTGTGAGTAGCATCAGTTTCGAGAAAAGTAATTCATCAATATGTATGTTTACTTGGAACGAAAGCTTCTAATGTGTCCCCTAAGGGTTTACATTTTTCTTTTCTCTCTTCCCTATTCCTTACATACCTCCAGCACACTTACTATGATGGTGACAACTACAGTTTAAGTGGGTTCCGAATCACCAAGAGCAACAGCTTTGAGTAAATAGAGAACCTTTTTCTCTAGAGGTACCGGTCCCACGACTCTCCGAATACGAACAACTCTCTTGCTAAGCTAGTGTGCACCGCATGGGCCGCCGCGACTCTTTCAGAGTGCGAGGCAGGAATCGTACTTCCAAGCCGACAGACTGGGTCCAAATCCTACGCCTTAACCTCCACGACTATCAACGCCCTTATGTCTACTTTAAAGTTGTTTGACATTGTTTTGGCGTCTTTAATAAAGTTCGTAGATCTTTTGGTAATTTATTATGTCCGTGCTTTCCTAAAACTTTAAGCAGTTTATTCGCTATTTTTTTCCTAAATGTCCTCCTGAAATAATATCACGCAAATCACTACCTAAATCAAGGTCAATTTCACAAGTACCGTTCGACTCGTAGTCGCTATTTTGGTATTCTCCAACGAATAAATTTCTTTGTACCTTATCACTATCAAATTCATAATAGTTATCTTGCATTGCAAAAAGCTACAATCCTCTGATCTCCGTTCTGATTGCGACAAAGTATATGATTGCCTACATCATTGGAGATCGAAAGAAATGTCTGTGGCGGAAACTGCATCAATAATTTTGAACTTCGCAAAATTTTATGTTGAAGGAATAGGATTGACTGAGGATATATTCTCAGCTTCTTCGCGAATCAACCTCGCTCTGTATCTCTTAGAGAGACTACTGTGATCCTTCCTCACGTTGAGCACCTCGAATACGTCTTTCGTACGTCTTAGTTTTGCTGTGGAGAAAAGTATATTATATACTTATACTTATAATATACTGCAAGAGATCATTAACGAAACGTACGCGATACTTTTTTCAGTCATTCATATATCCCTCTCTTTGCTATGATGGGTAATGATGATCAATTCATTGAAGACAAAGACATCACGTGATAAATTGACAACCAGCTGAACTCTACGTGATAAATCGTAATATTTTCTAAAGGGTTAGTTTCGATTAGTTTCTCATGAATTTTCGTGCTGACGTTTTTTTCGATTCAATATTTTCATTTACCATTCAACAAATGAGAGGCGCATCAATAACGTCCGAATTCTATTCTCCCTCAAATATGTTTCACCGAAAACCGTGTGACCGAATCACTACTTCAGATGATTTTTATTCTACTGAAATGCTATTTGCAGAGAACACAGTCCATCTCCTATTCCCCTTTCTCCCATATTTTTCTTCAAATCCCCTATAATCCCTATTTTTGAGAATTTTAACTATTTGACATCTTTAAAAAATAGAACATTCAATTTAAAACCATTAAAATTCAAAGATCTTTATAAAATCATTCTTTACACTCGCAATATGAGAAAGATTAAAAGCTTCTAAATTTTTTAGAAGCCTTTGAATTTAAAAACCTTTCGATTTAAGTGAATTTTAATAATATTCGAGGGCACCTAAAATATTATTTCTTAGTCTGAATTAAACATGATATCTTAATTTCGAATCCTCAATTTCGGTTTTTTTCAATCAATATAGCAGATCCCCATAATGAAAATGTTCCTCATTTTTTTTCGACATGACTTTGTCGATGATCCAATGGCTAAACAACTACTAAATTTGAAAGCCTTTGATTCAAACAACTTGAAATTTACAGCAATATCAACTAAAAATTTAGAAATTGAAAAACGAAATTTATAACCCAGCAAATAATGCGAAAGCTTTTAGATTTCAATAGCTACAGTAGAAAAATATAAAAATTTGGAACTCTTTAATTAATGAAACAATGTAGAAAAAGAAAATCTTAAATTAGGAATTTTGAATTTCAAAGGATCCGCAATGAGCATCAAATAATAATTTGAAAAATGTTTAAACATAAAATTAGAACTAAAGGGTGGCAATAAAACCTAAATAACTAATATTTTCTTCGAAAATGGGTTTATTGCATGAACAATCATCAAAGAATTAAACACACATTGTGGTAGATATATTTTTTTTATTCTACATTTTTCAAACAATCAAAAAAGTATATTCTTTTTATTTTGTTTTTCAGCAAAAAATGTCTGTCCTACTGTGATCTCAGGAGTTAGTTTCTATTTTTCAAAAAATATATATTTTTTTAATCGATGCCCAAAAGGCGATTTTGAAAACTCATACATTTATTTTTTTATTTTTTTTATTCTCAGTCGATTTTTTTGGAATTGGCTACCATTTTTACATCAACCTTTATTCACTTGTATTCAGAAACTTAGAAGCATCTCGGGAACATGTTTTTTTTTTTATAACTTTTCTTTAGGAATTTTTAAAATTTCTAACCATATTTAATGTAAGGAAGAATCCAGCGATAGTTCGTTCTTCTATTCGAAACTAAGAAAAAGAAAGAAATGTTCCCCTTTTTGGAGAAAAATTTCCCTATCTTCCCGAAAATTGTACTTCTTAAACACTGTAATCCCTGTATTTGAAATAATTTTTATTTCACCCAATCACTATTTTACTTAATTTTTATAGTACCGAATTACCATTTCACGTGATTCTTATTATTCCGAAAGACTATTGTTACAACATTTTTACTTTACCGAATTGCAATTCTGTATCATTATTATATTCTTCTGAATAAATTGACAATTCGTATGAATGACAGTAGTTATAGTACATTTATTTTCGGTCATATGCATCACATACGAATTAAGTAAATATATTATATCCATTATCACAGATCACTCTTTACCTGAGTGCTGGTGTGGTGTTTGAGGTTATTTCTAGTTATGCGTTATTGAGCTGGTTGCCGCCATCATGAGTCTTTACGGAATATATGTGTTCTGCTATTAGTGGAAGGTTTGAACTCAAAGTTTCAAGTTCTTGTAAACGAATCACAACGGTCGATTTAGGACCAAAAGTAATTTCAAAATTATAGGGTTTGTCTATTTTCACATGTGGTACGTGGTGTTGAGAAAAAGATTTTCCGCGAAAAAAATGTTTCAACAGTGGTGAAAATTGTCTGGACAGTTCCGTATCGCTCTTATCTTTGTTTGGAATGTCCTCTTTTCAATCCTATATTCACGACTCACTCATTATATTAAAATGGATTTTGGAAATGCAGAAAACAACGTAAGTACTTGAACAATATTTATTTTGATGTTTGACTTATTTATGCTATGAATGACTTTCAGCTTCTATTTTCTTTCACGAGTGAGGTAAGAGGTTAATTTATCAAATACTGTAAAATAATAAGATACCAATTATTAACACTATTAATAAGGATGCTTTAGGGGATCACGCATAACTTCAAAACTTAGTAATATTTGAAATGGTTGATAGAATCGAGAAAAATAGATACATTTTCAGATATAATGAAATTTGGAAGAGAATTTGAGTGTTCTTTTCGGAAAAATAGTTGAATATGTAGTTATTTATTGAAAATTCGTTATTTGAAGTGCTGTACTTTTTCCTTCGCGCTTAGGTAACAATTGTAATTTTGATTCAATCTTTATCATTGTCGGCTTATTTGTTTCCTAAAAATATTCTCTAGAGAATCAAACAAGCTATATATTATAGTAAATACTATATAGCTTATTTTTGGTGAAGTTTCCATGAGGGTTACGTGTAAGTCTGGAACATCATTTAATATTGTTTAAATTTTCAACCTGAAATTAATACGATGATTTATTGGTTTTCTATTATTGCAGGAACCTATGACTCTTGAGAAGCCATTTGCAGTTGTAAGATTTTTACTATGCACTGACGCAGAAAACGCGAATTCGGAGGTCCCAGCGGAGTGAGTTTCCATTTTTCAGGACAAGAACGGCAAACGCTTGTACATGTGTTGGTGGTCAGACACAGAAAACAAGCACCGGCTTACCAATTTAATTACCGGCAATGCTGGAGTCAGTAAACAGGCATGGCAACAGCTTGCTGTTAAATTTAACAAATACTCCGGTGAGTTTTCTTATTATTTCCTGATATACAGAGTCTTTTCCGCACGGTAATCGAACCCAAATAAGAAATATCCGTCGAATTATTTGTTTAGAGAGAATTGATAATAGTTTTTCCTAATTTTGCTTTATAATAAATCTCTTGACCCGAATATATTACAAATAAGGTAGGTTCCACACTTGAAGTCGCAGAGTCTATAAGCGACGAAATATGTTGTTTTTTAAAATTAAATTAGGCGACACGTGATCTCCCAAATCAAAGAAAAAAGAATTTTCCACAAAGTTACAAGTATTTTAATGTTGACCTTAACTTTCCAAAATAGACGTCGAAATTCAAATACTCGTAACTTCGTGAACAAATTTTTTTCCAATTTTGGAAGAATACGTGTCGCCTAATTTCCTCTAAAAAAATAACATGTTTTTTCGTGGATAGATTCAGCAACTTCAAGTGTGGAAACTGCTTGATTTAAATTGGATTCGGTTCTTTAGTTATAAATTACTGATTGCATATTATGTACTAAATATGAAAACCTATTTTTGCCATAGTTCAAATTTAGGGATTCAAAGTTTAAATATATCCAATTTTGAGGGTTCAGTGTTTAAAAATATTAAATTTCGTAGATTTGTAGGTTTAAATTCGTAAATTTTCACAACTTAAAATGAAAGATCAATTGACTTGGAATGTTTGCAGTATAAAATGATGTGATTATCAATGCTTTTTTGGAATAGTTCAGATTTGGAGATTTGAAGTTTGAATATATTCAATTTTTGTCAACGGCGATACCACGCTGAAAACACCGGTTCCCGTTAGATCACTGAAGTTAAGCAGTGTTGGGCGCGGTTAGTACTTGGATGGGTGACCGTTCGGGGAATACTGCGTGTTGTTGACCCGTCGTGGGTGTGGTGGACCCACACTGGTAGTATTTATCCACCTAGAAACACTACCCGAATCGGGTAGTGAGGCAATGAACTTTCGAGTTCGAAATGCTAATCAATTTTTTTTTTATTTTTTTTTATATATTCAATTTTAAGGGTTTAAAATTTAAAACTGTTCCATTTTGTAGATTTGGAAGTTGAAATTCTCAAATTCTTACAATTACAGCTCTATTTTTGTGAGTAAGCGAAATTTTTCGGATTTATTTATTTTCTTAATTGCATGTTCAGGGTTTCTAATAAACCGGATATAGCGCGGAATTTAAATAAAAACGGGAAATAACCGGGAATACAACTTTAAACCGGGAATTACATTCTAAGTTCTCAAAATGTGATATTTTTAAATAATATTTAACAAGACAAATGAATCACAGAATTTTTATGAATACGATGAAAAAGAGTACCGATTCAGGAATTATAGTGTAAAAACTTGTTATGAGAAGTGAGAAAAAGGTATAATTATTAATTAGTATGCAATTCAGCTTTGTTGTGCAGACTTTTTTACTTTGAACACTTTCATAATTTCTGAGATGTATTAAAAATGATCGAAATTCAAATCTTTTGAAATCTTTGTGAAATGATATTAAATCTTTTGAAAACAGTGGAATTTTATTTAATCTTTGTTAAATAATTCACAATCTTTTGAATTCTTTGAAATTTACAATCTTTCGAAATCTTTTATATTCTTTGAAATCTTTGTGGAATGATTTGAAATCTTTTTGGATTAATTTCCCATATTTTTTAAATGATTTACCATATTTTAAAATTCTTGCGAATTCCTTTAAAATGTTTAGATTCTTTGTAAATTTCTTTCAAATCTTCGAATATTCGAAATCTTCTGAAATATTTTGAAATATTTTGAATCATTGAAATCCTTCTGAAAATTTAAAATTTTTGAAAGCTTTCTGAAATCTTGTGAAATTTTTGTGAAATGATTTTAAATGTTTTTTTCAGAAAATTTTTATTCTCGCTTGTAGTAAGAGGAGATTTGTTATTTACACCCGAGAAAAAGCCAGGAATTTTGTGGGCGAAAATTAGTAGACACCCTGATTTTCTTGTACTCCAGGAAAGATTATGAATATTGGTTCAAATCAGTTTTCTTCTTAAACGAAATTTCGATACTAGAAATTCTTCACGTATAATGATTTTTCAGATCCGATGACTACGAGAGATCTAAATGGACAACTAACGGATTCAGAAAATTAACCCGATATATCACTTCTCCCCGTATTTCCTTCTCAAACAACTTTAAACCCAGGAGGCAAAAGCACGACTCCTGTGCACAAAAAGCAATAAATGTGCGAAACTAAAATGACCCACCAATTTAATATATCTATGAAACCAACATGAATGAGAAAGAAGGTCCTGGTACGGAAATTTGAAATTTTTTTCACGTTTAAGATTGTATACTTTCTCGTAACATTTTATTTAAATTCATTTTTATTTCAGGATCTTCGAATCAGCAATCCGTCCCCGAGATGTTTAAGAAAATACAAGACTTCTCGGAGAAACTAGAATGGACGTGAAGGATTTGAAAAAAAGAGAAGACGTTTGTTCAAGACGACATGAATTTAATTAAGAATTTGCTACCACTTTGTAATCCAACTGATGTTCTGGAATTTGATGAAAATTTGAAAACGAATGCACAATCGAAACAAATTTTGGTGAGTATCAGCTACATAAATAGATAATAAATCCTATCTAATAAAATTAATGGAAGGAAAGTATCGAAAATCACGCATTCATTGTTTTTAAAAACCTGATTGAATTTCTTATCACTTGAAGTTATTTTATATTTAAAATTTGAAGCTTTGAAAACTGAATCTACAAATAATCCCTTTCAATAAGAAAAATCGTAAACAAATCTATTGCGAAGTGAGAAATTGATAATTGAGACTAATTCGTGGGTGATTTTGATACCAATCTATTTAGATTATTATATTTTCCAATTAGGAAAAGAAAACAATCCAAAATATTCAAAAACATTTATAAAATGACTCAAATTCAATATATTCTATTTTACAAAAATTTGTTAATAAATAAAAAAAGAAAGATTCCTTACAATAAAATTGAGGTAAAAATTATGTAAATCGAATTCAAAGAAATCTTAAATTATTCGTTAGCAACCCTGCAGATTGGAAAAAATCATGAGTTTAGTGTTTCTATTTAAAAAATGTTTAACTCAGATTGAACAGAACTTTATTTTGTCGTGAATAATTTTCACAAAATAAGCTAGACAAAAATACAGAATAAAAAATTAAATTAAAAAACAATGTAAGTTCTTGGCTCATTAGAGATGAAAATAACATAGTGAAAAAAGAGGGAAAAAAGGGAAAGAGTGAACCAAAAACCAACCTCTCACTTTTGCCTTTTTCCGTCCTTTTTATACTACGAGCGGACCAACATGTTTGGAGGTCAATTTAAACCTCCTCATCAAGGATTATTTATAGGGTTAACTAAAAGTATGAATAATTAATATACCTGTAACAAAAAATTTCTACATTTAGCGTGAATTATAAATTAATTAGGTTTAATGTAAACAAAATTATTTATTGAGAAATTGATTGTTTAATAGAAAGGAATTCTTTCTATCATCTAGTCAATGAAAATTACTTTAACTAATCAATAACTCTATCCCACACTTTGTTATATATTGAAAGGTCCTTTTTTAAATTGATAGCTTTGTTACCTTCTCTCATTATAAATGACATTTCCATAAATTCTCTCTTTTTCTGTTTTTTTTTTTTTGCTCATGATGAAGATTTTTAATATCATTCCAATCAAAATCATGACCATGTGTAATCTTACGTTTCAAAAGGACTGAGTGATACCTAAAAATTCTGTGAAAATTATTTTCATGTTAATTTTTTCTAAGCCTAAGTGCCCTTTTTTCTGCCTTCCGGTGGTCTGCCTTCGTGGCTCCATCCTCTCTCTCCTTCTCTCTTTTCCAGTGGTCTGCCTTCGTGTGGTGGTCTGCCTTCGTGGCTCCATCCTCTCTCTTCTTCTCTCTTTTCCAGTGGTCTGCCTTCGTGGCTCCACCCTCTCATTTTCTCTTCTCGCTCTTGTGTGGTCTGCCTTCGCGGCCTCATACCTTTCTCTCTCTCTCTCTCTCCCTCTCTCTAGCGGCCTGACTTCGTGGTGGCCTGCTGGCCTGCTGATTGGCCGAGACTCCCGACACTGGAGTCGCAACGGAGTGGTGGGGACACCGTACTCCATGCCGCCTTCTGTCGACCTCGCGCGCCTTGGCAAATAAATAAATTGCATTGCAATCAGTACAATTGATTTGGTGAATAACACATTTTTTGTTTAGCTTTTCATATCTATCTTTTCCCAATTTTACAATCATATTGCTTTTAAAAGGAACCCTACACATTATATGTAAACTTAATTTTCCCAAAATTCATTTTAAAATCTTCGCAATTTTACCAAAATATGGAAGAACAACAGCATTAAATGCATTATAATCATCTCTGTTCATTATATTTTGATGATTGTTTTTGTTTTTGATATAATTAATTCTGTTATGCGCATGTTTTTCAATGAATTCTAAAGGGTAATGGTTAAGAAAAAGAATTTGTTTACATAGTTCGATATTTTTCTCATGGAATACTGGATGTGATAATTTAAGGGCTCTATCAATCAAATTTTTAATGATTCCTATCTTATTCTGAATGGAGCGATTTGAGAGGAAACTAAGTGTCCTACCTGAACAAATCTGTTTTGATGCCAGTCAGTAATAATATGTTTTTCATCTGTTTTAATTAAAGTCAAATCTAGAAAATTTGATTTTCCTTCAGTTTCAATGACAATAGTAAACTGTAATCTTGGATGTATACTATTAAAAGCATTAAGAACAGTGTTAACATTATTTTTATGTACACTAAGTACTGAATCATCAACATATCTATCATTAAAATCAATATTTTAATCAATTATTTGGAAAACTTCATTCTCTAAGTCCTCCTTAACAATTTCAGCAAAATAGGTGACAAAATGATGCAAGCCGGTTTTCAGGGTGAGTTTTCCGACTTAATGACAGGGGAAATAGCTATGGTGAGTGAGAATCGAAGAGCAGCGGTGGTGTGCGTGACCTCGATGTTCCTAGTCGGAGACTGTAGGGCGCTGGACCGGCTGCGGTTAACGTGACGTTGGGAGCGGCTCGTATGGGCAGATGCTGGTTTTCACTCACAAGAAAGGCGTCGAGGTTGGCCATTAATTTAGTTTCGGTCTGCCGACTGCTTAGGAGGGACTGGTGAATTGTCGTCGCTCCTTGGGAGGAAAGGAGGTACCGATATGCCGGCAGTACATCTATGGGCGGGGTCGTAGTTGCCAGCTAGAGCCGCTGGTCGATGCTAGCCGGGCGCTGGACAGGCTTGTCCAGGCGGCAGAGAACGTTCACGGGGAACAGAGTCCTCCTAGTCTGGGATCGCACAGAGGGGCTCGACAGACGGCGTGTGAATTTGGCGTGTAGGATAAGCACGTCGTCGCTTGAAGAGGAAGAAGGAGTAGAAACGGGATTAGAAGAGGCGGAAATAGGTAGGGTGCGCTGAAACCATTTGCCAGGAGTGGGAGGCAAAGGTCCCTTGGGATCACGGAGTGAGAGTTATGGTGGTACTCAGAAGAAGGATCGGGTGAGCTGGAGAGGAGGTAGAAGGAAGGTTACAGGAAGAGGTAGCCGGAGGATGGCTGGGAGTGAGGAGAGGTGGGGCGGAGGTGGCTCCGGAAAGGGAGGCGCAGATGGCGGCCTTAAGGCGGCGGTTCTGGGTGCCTTTGCTGGGACGAGAGCGTGGTCGTCGTTGGCCAGCCATGCGGCTGGGTGTAGGTACAGGAGAAGGACAGAGAGAGCCGAAGAGGAGAAAGAGACGGAGAGCCGAGCCATAAAGGCAGACCGCTAGAGAGAGAGAGAGAGAGAGAGAGGGGGTATGGGGCCTGGAAGGCAGACCACACAAGAGCGAGAAAAGAGAATGAGAGAGTGGAGCCCCGAAGGCAGACCACCGGAAAAGAAAGAAGGAGAGAGAGGATGAAGCCACGAAGGCAGACCACCGGAAGAGAGAGAAGGAGAGAGAGGGTATGTAGCCACGAATGCAGACCACACGAACGAGAGAGAGGGTGGAGCCACGAAGGCAGTTGTCGAGAGCGGTACAAGTCGCCAAGTGCCAAGATCTGCTCGTGCACCGGCTTATGGACAAGAGGCGCGAGAGCTCGACCGAAGAAGGGAGCAGCTGCTGGCCTGCTGATTGGCTGAGACCCCCGATACTGGAGTCGCAATGGAGTGGTAAGGACACCGTACTCTATGCCGCCTTCTGTCGACCTCGCGCGCCTTGGACCATTTAAAACAATTTATAAAATTTTTAATTCAAGTTTAAAAATATTTAAAAGCTAAAATCTTAAAATTATTCACATGACAAAAATCCCTAAGGACCTGTAATTTAATCCTATGTGAAGAAAACAATCCTAACAATGTAAGAACGGTAATCAGTTATATATTATCAACAAAAATTTAACCTAAAGATTATTTAAGTTCTAATTAGACTAAAAATATTGAAACATCCCTGGGAGAGCCATTTCCAGAGAAAAAGTATGTACAATAATCAATGAAAACAATATTGGGACTTTGAAGGAAAGTACTCTTGTCGAGATCCCCTATGCGTCAGAGCGTTGGATGGAGAGAGGAAGGGGGAGAGGGGGGAGGGGGGAGGGATTTGAGGCGGCCGGTACACGCGAGTAGCGCGTGACTGCCAGGGTCTTCTATAACTTGTTCACGGCGTCGTCACGTGCTTGGGAAAATCCCGCCGGCACAGCTGTACCAAGTGGGCTCGTTTGTTAGGAGACCGTAACAATGCGTTTAGCCGCTATTGGCCCATCTGACAGGGTCCTCTATCATCCGTGATGTGATGACTCACTCAATGGGAGAAAGCAAGCTTGTTTTCGTAAACACAGTTGTAAAGCGCTAATCGCTCTACGTGACTAGATCACTGTAAGCAGTGGTTGTCAATGTTAGGGCTATTGGCCTATAACAAAAACTGATCCACCGGGAGTTCCAAACTTCTGTTTATGAAAATTATTATTAAATTTAAAATATTCTGAATTGAAAACATATTTTATAGCATCAACAAATTGTTTTTTCGGCATTTTCGTATTAATTCATGATAATCTCAGACACATCAATTAAAAATAGTCATAACTTTTTTAAACTAATTGGCAATGTAATAATACCGTCAGAGTACATATTTTTCTATTTTGATGTAAAGCTATGTTTCTAAATATCCCTTATGAAAAATTGGAAATTGCCATACAAGAGCAGGTACTTAGTGTACATAAAAATAATTTTAACACTCTTCTTAATGCTTTTAATAGTATACATCCCAGATTACAGCTTACGGTTGACATCAAAATTGAAGGGAAATTAAATTTTCTAGATTTCACTTCAATTGAAACCGATGAGAGACATATTATTACTGACTGGCATCAAAAAAAGATTTGTTCATGTAGAACACTCAATTTTCTCTCAAATCACTTTATTCAGAATAAGATAGGAATTGTTAAAAATTGGATTGATAGTGCCCTTAAAATATCCCTGGCGGACCGGCCGAACGCAAACATTACGCTACAGCGTAACGGTAAAGTAATGGTAAAGTAGTGGTAGAGTAATATGGCATTATAATTGATAAAAGAAACAAAATTAATATGTAAACTGTTGCAATTATAATAAAACGTTGAAATTTACGTTAAATGGCCATGCCGTAATTGCAATAATTTGCTTTTGCAGCGTTAAAAAATAAAAAAACATAGTGACTGTCATTGCAGTCGGTCCCCTGCATATTGGCAACCCGTTAACGGGGCTTCAAGTGGGTTGCCAGTCTGCAGGGGCCTGACTTGAATGACAGCCACTTTGTTTTTTTATTTTTTAACGATGAGAAAGCAAGTTATTGCAATGACGGCATGACCATTTAACGTAAATTTTAACGCTTTATTATAATTGCAACAGTTTACATATTAATTCTGTTTCTTTTATCAATTATAATGCCATATTACTTTACCATTACTTTACCATTACTTTACCGTTACGCTGTAGCGTAATGTTTGCGTTCGGCCGGTCCGCCAGGGATCACATCCAGTATTCCATGAGAAAAATATCGAACTATGTAAAAAAATTCTTTTTCTTAACCGTTACCCTTTTGAATTCATTGAAAAACATGCGCATAACAGAATTAATTATATGAAAAACAAAAATAATGATAAAAATATAATAAACACACCGTAAAAAAATGTGTCATTTCAAGGCTCGTTGCGGTATTGAAACAGTCCTCCAAAAATATAGTCTCGAGTGGCTCTATTCTAATGCCACTTTATTTTGATGCCACTAAACGACGTTTTGGTACATGTTTTTTGGATCGAAACAGGATTGAAGTGAGAATCAAATTTTTTCTGTTTCAAATGTTCTCTGTTTCTCTTAAGCATGAAGTTGCAGGCAATTAAAACACTTGCCCTGTGCATTATTTTAGTTCGCTACACGAAGGAATAGTAAGGAGTAGTATCCCTGTAAGTGAGGAGTGGGACGAGCGACGTGCAAGAATTCGTTAATGCTTGCCACGAATGAAAACTCGTATGCTGCCCCGTGCACAAGCGCACTGGCGGTTGCCATGCCAACGATTTCAGCGTGCGTTTGAAGTTTCGAACTTGTGTATTGAACGAACATAACCTACATGTGCATCGCGATGTCAAAATATAACATAGGGGAGTGGGTATAACACGTCAATGTGAAAACAGCTCTGCGCATGTGCACGGGGCAGCATACGAGTTTTCATTCGTAGCAAGCATTAACGAATTCTTGGACTTCTCTTGTCCCATCTCTGCTTACCAAACACATGGGGTGATACCACTCCTCACTATTCCTTCGTGGTTCGCTAGTACGTACCACTTTTCAATCTGAAGTAAGCAAAGTAAAATAGCACGAACGAAGGCTTCAAAGAAATACGATTGGTTATTATAACAGGACGCTAAGAAAATGATGCTCAAATAAAATGGAACCATGTTTTTACAGTGCAGAGATTATTATAATGCATATAATACTGTTGTTTTTCCATACTTTGATAAAATTTCGAAGATTTTGCAATCAATGTTGGAAAAATCAGGTTTACATACAAAAATGGCACTTGAACTTAGAAAAAATGGACATGAGAATAATTTTTAGAGAAGTTCTAGGTGTCACTCAGTCTTTTCAAAACATAAGATAACACAGGGTCATGATTTTAATTGGGAGGATATTAAAATTCTCTATCATGAAATAAAGCCGAAAAATAGAGATTTTATGAAAATCTTATTTATAAAGAGAGGATGTTACAAAGCTATCAATTTAAAAAGGGAACTCTCAAGATATAACAAAGTACGGGATAGAGTAATTAATTCGTTAAAGTAATTTTCTTTGACTTAATAATAGAAACCACTCCTTTCTATTAAACAACCAATTTCTCAATAAATAATTTTGTTTACATTAAACTTAATTAATTTATAATCCACACCAAGTGTACAAATTTCTTCTTCGCAGCTATATTAATTATTCATACCTTTAGTTATCCCTATAAATAATCCCTGATGAGGAGGTTCAAATTGATCTCGAAAAATGTTGGTACGCTCGTAGTATAAAAAGGACGGAAAAAGGAAAAAGTGAGGGGTTCGTTTTTGGCTGATTTTCCCTTTCGTCCCTTTTGTTTAATTATGTTATTTTTGTCTCTAATGAGCCGAGAAGTTCGATTGTTTTTGATAGAAATGATAAAAAATAAAAATAAAATTGTGGTTGTGTTCTGACTAAATGAAAAAAGATCAGTTTGTGACACATACTACGTATAAACATTTATTGTGACAGTACAACAGGACAAGTTTTCGCTACGGTGGTTAAAAGGTATGTGTCTGTTTTGACGAGTCGCTCGGTATTCGAGGGTGATGAGACATACAGAATGGGTGTCGACAATTAGTATAAAAGTAGTTTTCTGATTGGTTAACGACAAGTTAGGAAGAATCGTCGAAGTCTATCGGATAAAATTTGGAAAACCCGAAGACAATGTGTTGGCTCCACTCCGGTTTGTCGGAGGGTTGACTACCGTAAAACAATTAAGGACGGTCGGAGATCTCATCCTTTGCAATTAACAGAGCATCACATCTGAGTAATAAATATATATAATACGGGATTTTGAAAAGGTTCACAGATGCAGTTTCGGATTAAGTTATAAAGAGGCGACAGAAATAGAAAACACACAATGAGCTAAACCAAAGGTATACAAGAATCTTTACAGTTGACGAACATCTACTCAGTTATACATTTCAGAGGCTTAAAGGAACCAAGGTTATTTCTGCAATTTACAAATTTCGAGAAGTGAATTTTGACTGATTATAAAGCCTTGTTAAGTTTGGGATACAAATGCGTAGTAAATTTAATAAGTACAATAAACTCTTTTAAAAATGACAAACTATGGTAAACAGATTAAATACGCAATTCATTTCGTTGAAAATAAAAATGAAATTAATTGTTACGTTGCAACATAGATCGTTTTTTAAATTTTATTTTTTGATTATGAATCTTTTTCTAACTTATTTTGCGAAAATTATTCATGATAAAATGAAGTTCTCTTCAATCAGAATTTAAAAATTTAGACAAAATTATTGTATATATTTTACATGTTTTGCGTTAGTGCTTTCCGCTGGAAATAATATATTTTTTTTATAAAGAATTTTAATGTAAGATCATAAATTTTTTAAGCAGACTTGAAATAACTGAAAATTGTAGGTTGTGTTAGTTTTTCATAAAAAAGTAGCATTTTTATAGAAAAATAATTTTATTCTAAGGGTTCCTGATTGTTGAACAATTTTAGGTTACGTGAGCGTCTTAGACAAAAAGTTGGCACATGAAAATAATTATAATTCATGAACAAGATTTGAAATTTTCAAGCATTTGCAGGTTATAATAACTTTTTTCACAGGGAACTGATTATTTGAAACAAAATGCATTAGATTTCGAAGAAAATTTACTATTTTTGAAATAATTTTTTGTTGTGTTATCTTAGGGGTTTTTGTCGGAAATTATTGTTATTTTTTAAGAAAACATTATTAGTTTTTAAAGAATATGCACAATTGTTCAAACAACTTCAAATTATATTGGTGTGAATTTGCCTGAAGTTATTATCTTTAAACAAAAATCATTAAATTGACATTCAATGATTGTTTAGATAAGACAATTTGCACCAATTTTGGATTGTGTTAGAGTTTTTTTGTCAAATCTTAGAATTTTTATCAAAAAATTATTAGATTTCAAAGAATATTATTAATTTTTCCTTTATTTAAGGTTACGTTTGCGCTCAACATCAGAAATTGGTATTTAAGAACAAAAACCATCAATGTGAACAAAATTTAGAATCTTTATTTAACAATTTGGATTAAGTCAGTGCTTTCCATCAGAAATTGCCAGCTTCAATTTTTTTGTAATTATATTTTGAACAAGATTCATAACTTTTTCACAACTTCAGGTTATTTCAGTAATTTACACCGGAAATAGTTATTTTTAGTAGATATTCATTAGACTTTGAAAAGAATAAAAAAATGTTGCACAATTCGAGGTTAAAGTAACGGTTTATACTGAAAATGTTCATAAAGATTTCAAATAAGATTTACATTTTTAGGACATTTCAAGGTTATGCCAACTTGAATTGCCACTTGTGTTTATAATTGATGAAATCAGTCATCATGAAAAAGAACACCAGGTACTTTAATTGAAAAGATCTTAGTTAAGCGATGTTGTTTGTCTGACAGAGTAATACATTGTAGATTAAAAGGTAATAAGTTATTGACTGACATACTTCAGACCCATAAGATATTGAAGATCCTTTATGCCTTATTTTCGTCGACGTTTTGAAAACGAATAGTTTTCCTCATCAGGAAAAGAGCGTCATTAACAAGTTGTAATTCATAATTTGAAGTCAAGTATTAGTACCATTGTTTGTGGAAATTAAGTAAGATATATAATTTCATAGTTCATTATTGAAATTGAGATTTCTATTATTTTAAATAAATAATAGATGAAAACTTCATCTTAAATGCAATGTTAATTGCCATTAGAATATTTTACTTTAACGAATCATTGATGAAAAATTGACAAAAACATTCTGTGAATGAGAGACAAAATGTTTTTATCAATTTTTCATCAATGATCCTTAAAATAAAAAATTCTAATGGCAATTAACATTGCATTCAAGATTAGGTTTTCATCTATTATTCATTTAAAATTGTAGACATCTCAATTTGAATAATGAGAAAAGGAGAAATATAAAATTACGCATCTTATTTAATTTCCACATACAATGGTGCTAATACTTGACGACGAATTATGAATTATAACTTTTCAATAACGCTCTTGTCCTGATGAGGAAAACTATTCGTGTTCGAAACGTCGACAAAAGTAAGGAATGAAGGATCTTCAACATTTTATGGATTCTTTCTTCGGTCTGAAGCATGTCAGTCAATAACTTATTACCATTCAATCTAAAACATCAGGTTTAAAACCAGATGTACAATCTTAAACAATTTTTTTTATGTTATGTTTCCTTTTTGGGGAAAATTCGTATTCTAATTTTAAAAATCCTATAATTTTTCAGATCATTATTCAGTCATTAAATAGTAAATCCCTAGGTTTGTGGGCTTTTTATACCAGAATCCATACTTTTAATAAAAAACAATTAGTGAGACAAACAATTAAATGAATGAAACAAAAGAAATAATAATCGCGCGCGTTTCGCGCCTGTTTTTTCCTAGTAACCTAAAAAGTAACACCATACCTATTAGGGTAGCCCAAAAATATACATTTTGGAATTTTCGACCCGCGCAGACGCCAAATTGTTCTCTCGTAGAAACAAATGAAGACATGTTTTTTTATTATAAAGTGAAATAATTTTTAGTACAATGAGCAGTATTTTGAAGTTTTCTCCTGGTGTAAGAATTAAAATAGAAAAGTTTCAAGAGAACCGTAAGCGAGCCCTGAGATTCAACCCGGACGGCCGCTTTAGTGTTTTTGCCCTGTTATTTAACTCATTGAAGTCAAGTTTCCCCTTAGGGCTGGGGTATTGTAAATAAATTAGTTGTTTCCCCAGAAAGTGCGGAAATTTGTTGGGTTACAGGCTTGGGCCTGTAGCAGGGAGCTTTATGGTCGAGCCTGCATCTGAAAGTCTTAAGCTTCTAACAATAAGCCACTCTCAGTTCAACTTAGCTGCCATAATTCCTTCAGGTTCGGAGAAAAGCTGCTGTTGGACTGAAATGTGTCATTTTCACTCATTTTCGTAATCGCTTCAAAACTATGAATTCAAAAATAATGAGGACTTTTTTTCATAAATATATTCTTAATATCCTACAAAATTTTTCTTCAAAATTTCAAGTCAAAAAATCATATCAAAGGCTCGCTAGGAGTTTACAAATATTGTAATTTTATGCAACTTTCAAGATGTCTCAAATTTTTTTATAACTTTGTTGATGTATTAAAATTTGACAAAATGCATCTTTGCTGAGAAGAGAAGAAGTTTATAAAAGGGTAAATAAATTGACTTATAATTTCTTGAACAAAATCAAGGAAGTAAAATAGTATTCGTTTTATGTGTTAAACTCCATAAGAGACAAAAAATGATCTATAACGTACTAAAAATCATTTTATTCAAAAATAAGAAAATAAGTATTTATTTGTTCCTACGAGAGAACGATTTGGCGTCCGCGAGGGTCATATGGATGCCTTGTTTGTAGAAAGACCTTGTTTGTAATTTAAGGTTATTGTATTGAAAAAATGATCTTCGCCACCTATCTTGATAGACCATAAGCCCATGAAATAAATGGTATAAATATAGGAAAGAGAACAATTTTCACCTGACAGGTTCGACTTACGATGCCGAACGTAAAAATGCGTGACTTACAGGCCTGAGTGGAAGAGGCGAGCGGTGGCGACATTGCAAATCTGAACATTTTCATGGTTCATTGCTGTGCCTTGGAAAAGCTTGAAAATTTGTGTAATGTAGAAGATGACATATAAATAGCACCACCAAATTTTAAGTCACTTTACTGGATGTAAAACTGCTGTAACTCGTATAATTCTTTGATAAAAATGTTACATCTAGAGAAAACATCCATCAAAGAAAAGCCAGAACAATCTTTTTGCCATTTTTCGTTTCACCTATTATATCTTTTGCAATTTAAAAGAAGGTGTTCTCAAAATTAGTACTTCAGTACTGTAAGTCTTGTATGAGAAATTGGCGTCAGCTACTTTCAGGTAAAATAATATATTATTCTCATTTAAACAATAATAAACAGAGTCTTCTCAGAGAATTTCTTCTAATCGTGTTTCTTAATCGTGTGTGCACGGTTTCGATCGTTCCCAATCGTTCCCAATAGGGCCAATCGGTAGTAGGATTTGGAGGTTATTGAGTGGCAATTGGATGGCAGCCATTTCGTCTCGCGGGAATCATTTGAAAACTTTATTTATTTACTTTTTTTCGAGGCAACAATTTTCAAGTAATTTGTTCATGAAAAAAATTGTATAAATGTTTTGTAATAATTTTCGCGAGCTGGGAGTGCTGTCATCAACATATTTGCTAATGAGGTGACATTTTTTCATCAAATTATTCATTTCATTGTCTATAATTTTGTATAAAAAACACGTAATTTATGATATAAATTACTTAAATATTTTATGAACAGAACATTTAGAATTAAATGAGAGTAAAGCTATTCAGATTCTTCCGCAACTTCTAATATCCTATGGATATTAGCATTTTCACTTGTTAATTCGCCACCCTCTGTCCCACTATCACTCTATCATTTTAATTTAAAATTCATCTCTAGTTGAAAATCTAACGACTTTGTTGAAAATCAATTTATCTTTTTTTCGTCAAAGTTCAACTATTTCGTTGAAAATTGATATTTTGCATAAAAAATTTGTTTGGAATTTATTTACTTTGTGGAAAATTTGACTTTTTTTGTAAAAAAAATAATCTTTATTGTTGAAACTTCATCTTTTTGGCATAAAATTCAACTATTCTTTTTCTTTGAATCTTTTTTGGTTGGAAATGATTTCTTTTTCGAATGAAAATGTAACTATTATTCCAGTTGAATGTTTCATAGTTTTAGTTAAAATTTCATCTCTTTTTTTCAAACATTCTTTTTTTTTTTTGCTAAAAATTTATTCATTTGATTTTTGATAGGAAAATGATCATTTTTAATTTTAAATTCGTCTTTTGGTAGAAATTCATCTTCTCGTGTTACGAGCCCTCTTGGAATTGAAACAATCACTTTAATTTCAGCTTTATTAACTCGTAACCCGAGCAACCAGTGACACTAGTGCTATCAAGCAACACCTGGGATGCTCGGAATAAAATGCTGAGCAGGTTAGTGAAGGACAAATCTTTACTATGTATACATATGTATTAATCATGTTTAGAATAATAAGTAAGGCAGGCGATAGGAAACAAATCGAGAAAGAGAGAGAGAGAGAGAGAGAGCAAATAGAACAGAATGATAGAAGGAAGGCACTTGAGATTGATAGAACTCGACCGTGGGTTACGCACGTTGCAACGAATGCGTACATGTATATAAAGGGTGTTTTTTTTAACTTGAGACAACGAAATATCTCAAAAAATACG
>CAKNXH010061177.1:28901-55583 GCA_932178445.1 Andricus quercusramuli
TGTCATAAGGACAACCGCAGGATTTCGCCGGGAGCGGGTGCTAATCTAAAAAAAAATTGCACCCGCTCCCAGCGAAATCGCGGTAAAATTTCAGCTGTAACCACGTCTCACGACCGTCAGATGGGTGGTTACAGTCTGCGCGAACTCAATACGATGATCCGGCGAAAGTCTCGTGCACCCTGAGGACACGGAGCGACCCAAGGGCGACCACCTTCTGCATTCTCCCTGCAAGTGTCTTAGCATTTTGTTGGCACGCATGGATGCTTTTCAGGCTATTAACAAGTGAAACCTTGGCACCTTCAAGAGCGCCAATGATCAGGACGATTAGCTGAACTGAATATTCCGGGTATAACCTTCGCAACTCCCTTATAAGGTCTTTATACTTTTCTTCCTTTTCTTTCTGCTTCGCTGTGACGTTTTTTTCCGCTGATGCCGAAAATTCGATAACGAACATGATTCGTTTCTCGAAGTCAAGAGGAACCATGTCAGGCCTCGAGTGCGCAACAGAAACAACTGTCGAGAATATGAAGTTCCAATATATGCGGCACTTCTCATTTTCGACAATTGACTCTATTTCTCTAAAAGCGTTTAGCGGAGAGGTATTCGGGCTAATGCCGTAAGAGTGACAGAGATGGTAATAAAGCACTCTCAGTGTCGCATTGTGCCTTTGGATGTAGGTTGTTCCCGCATGAGCTGGACAGCTAGATAGTATGTGTCATAGATGCTCGGGGTGTTCATGACATGCTGTGCAGCTATCATCGGGAATATCTTGGCTCAAAATGTGGCGACGGTATGCAAGAGTGGAAATGACACCATCTTGACATGCCAAAATGAAGCCCTCTGTGCCCGACTTCAATCCGGGTGATCTAAGGAAAGCAAACGTCAGCTCATACGACATCGACAGATCTTCCACATTTCTGTGGAAGATGCCGTGCATCTTCTTGTCGAGGAGCTCTTCGCGGAAGTTTTTTTCCTGTGCTTTCTTAATTCGGGCCTTCATGGGTGAGCATTCAAGATGGACGAGATTTGATGCATTTTGCTCACTCCTGATATTGAAAGCAAGGCCGAGTGTTTCAGCAGCCTCTTCTGCTGCTTTGTAAAGAAATGCCCCTTGCCTGCTTCTTCGTGTTTTCTGACCATTTTAAGAAGAGGATCTTGTCTATTTGCGACAATATGTGCTGTACCCAGAATAATTCTGTTTTGATGACATTCAAGATTCAGTATTCCACGATCACCTTGGCGGCGTGAGACGTAAAGTTGTGAAAAAGAAGACTTAAGTTGCATGCTTTTGTTCATGTGCATAACCCTTCGGGACCCGATATCGAGGGATCTGAGTTCGTCCTCCGTCCATGGAACTACTCCAAATGAATAGAGTACTACTGGGACGGCAAGCATGTTCGTTGCAGATACATTGTTCCTCGCCGACAGCTCAGAAGACCATATCTGTCGGAGGAGACGTTTGTATCTGCATCGGAGAGTATCCTCTATAGATGTTACGCCCTGAATGCGGCTTTGTGGCACGCCCAGGTATGTATGGGTGTCTCCAGCGCAAAGGTGTCGTATAGCGTATCTGTCAACGAGTTCAGGATCTTCGGGGATGCCGTTAAGTTTTCCTTCCTTCAAATCAACCTCGGCGCATTTCTCTAACCCGAACTCCATTCCAATCTCTTGAGTATACCCTTTGACAATTTTTAGAGCTTCTTGTAGTTTCTCTTCATTTCTAGCATAAATCTTGAGATCGTCCTTGTAAAATACATGATTTACCTTATGCTTTCGATTTCCAGGTTTGCCGCAGAGGTCCCCTTCGGAATGGCGAAGTGCGAGAGATAGTGGCAATAATGTGAGGCAAAAGAGGAGGGGGCTCATGGTGTCGCCCTGAAAAGCACCTCTTTGGAAGGTGATACTGTTAGTGATCACACGATGTTTTCCAGATAAGATGGTAAATCTCGTTTTCCAAAGCGGCATTAATCTCTCTACGCATCTCCCGATGTGTGGATGAACCTTTAAGCATTCCAACAGACAGATGATAAGTCTGTGGGTGGTTGAATAATCTATCCAGGCCATCGATAGAGATCGTTGATAGGATGCTGCGTCTTTACAGACACCTCTATCGATGAGCAGGTTCTCCCGACATCCTGCTACGCCTTTCTTCGAGCCACGTTGTTCATACATCTCTCGCCACACAGGTTCAATTGTCCGAAGAATCCTATCATTTAGGATGGCTGTGAAGATCTTATACACTGTCGGGAGCCCTGTGCGTTCGATTGTTTTGAACCGCACTTACTACAACTATGTTTGGTGTTGTCTTTTTTGTTCCCACGAGCAGCTAGGGAAAAGGGTTTGTCCATCCTTGTAGAGCCCCGCATGCAAGGATAAGGTTGTATACTCTGAGAGGTCGCCGGTTTCCCAGAATCACCGTTAGAGATACCTCAACCAGGTGCAATTCAGCTTTTGGCACGGTTCTCTCACACACACACACACACACACACATGTACATGCGTATACCATTAAGCCATTTCCCTATATTCGGGGTAGGCGTGACACTACCCGATTCGGGTAGTGTTTCTAGGTGGATAGTTTCTTGTAGTAAATACCTACAAGTGTGGGCTCACCACACCCATGACACGCCAACAGCACTTAGTAGCATTCCGGGACGGTCACCCATCCAAGTACTAACTGCGCCCAACACTGGTCAACTTCAGTGATCTAACGAGAACTGGTTTTTTTCAGCGTGGTATGGCCGTTGGCATGGTATGTACGTGCGTACATGTGTGCATATATATGTATATATGCATGTAAGCAAGTGAACGCAACTGCACGGTGCGATCGAATCATCCCCTCCTCCTGTAGACTCCACTCTGCTACATTACAACCAAGTTTGAACCTGACTTCAACCCTTTTTCTGGACGCATTGAGTTTTCAAAAATGATTGATATTAAGGATATTAATAAAATTCTACTTAAAAATAAATATGAATTCATTATACGCAAAAATGAACTTAAATTATTTCTCAAAGCGAACTATAAATTTCTGAAAGGTAATTTCCACCCACTGTGCTTGGTAACAAGTCGCGAGACTGAAAATCCGTAGTCAAGAAGTTCCGAAGTCATCAGTTTTCTGTTCCTGCGGACTTGCCGTCCACCGTTACATGAGAATCCCTTAGTCAACCAAAATACCCCATTTTTATGTGCAATACGTACTGACCAGCGACGATGAGTGCCACCAATTAATTGCAGTCCTTCATTCTTCCTTGCCTCAACATGAAGTTTGACAGGAAAAGCACTTCGCTACTTTTCCCTTGCCCGTCCGTCGTTTGGCTTCGTGTTCAAGTGTTCTTTCTCTTTGCATCCGACAGTGTCATTTTATCGTAACGAATGACAGAACACAACTAAATACGATACCGACGTAGACATTAAAAGTGAATTAACGATCAAGTTGCCATTTCAAAGGAAATTTTGAGATACGGAAACGGTTAAGGAGTATATTTAAATCTTAAGTGACGCTTGATCAAAGACAGTAGACGGAAACGGTTGACGGACGAGCAACCGGACGGAGGTGCGGAGAGTGAAACGTTCGAACATACGGACGGTGAAGGCAGAAAAGGGTGAACTACGAGTAACTGGTATGTTCTAGGTTTTCCTTTCCATTCCATCAAAATCTCTCTCTACTCAGAATTTACGAGCCTGGCCTGTTTCTAGATAAATTGGATAAACGTTTATTTTTCAGCCTGCTGGCCTTAAAAAATTGACTTGCTTACACATCCATTTCTACAGAATTTTCCTAATACTAACCCTTAAAAACTAACATCCATCCATTCCTTATCTCTAAGCCGCACGCTCTTATCGCCTTGCCTTCCTCGCGTCCCCTCGCTCGCATGTCCCTACTTTTTCGCATTGCCTTGCTTGCCAACCTCTGTTTTCGCTCTAATACCTACTACTTATCTACTATTTACAATATTTACATGTTACTTATATCTACTTTCTCTCCTATTTACAGTCTTTCCGTCTCCATTCCTCTTTCTCCTTCCTTCTCTTCATCTCCATCTTACCCAACACTCCCTTCACCCACGCTACTGCCCTTTCTTCCCCCTTTTCATGCAACAATGCCTCCATGCTTATCTCACTTCTTTCCTCCTCTACGCACTTTTCCAACCAGTGCTCCACTCTTGCATCCCCCTTTCCACACAATTCACACATCCTCTTCTCCCGACAGGGCCAGAACCTGTTGAAACCCTACATACACCCACACCTCATCCTCGCTATAAGCTCCTGACTTCCTTCCTCTCCTTTCACACAGTAATATTGCGCTCTTGCCCTTGGCATAATCTATTCATTGTTCCCGTTGAATCTTGACTCTCTTATTCTCTCTTCCCCTTCTGTCTTCTCTCTCTCCATGCCGTTTTGCTTAACCAAGTCATAAACCTTCCTTCCTTCCTCGTGCATCCTTCTCACGTCATCCATCTGCAGTCCATTCATTCTAAAATACCTTTCCCTCTCCGCCTCGATCTTCCCACCCCCTCCCCTGTTCTCCTTCTCCCACCAACACACCCTAAGCAGCCTACTTCCCCCCTTTTCCAAAAATTTCTCCTCATATTTACACGCCCGGCTCCCTGCTAGAATCCCTACACTCGTTCTCCCCGTCTCCCTCCTGACAATATAATTAGGCGTGTTCCTTGCCAACCCCAGGGTCCACTTTACATACCTCTCCTGCGTCCTATTTACCTCTACACTTTCCTTCCACCCCCACACCTCTACCCCATACAATAGCACACTCATCACTACTGAATCAAACAATTTCATTCTCCTTGCAAAATCATCTGCAAATAACTTCTTTCCCAACACCCACACTTGCCTCATCACCACATTTACCCTCCTGACTCTCTCTTTCATGTGACCATCCACTCCTCCATTCCTTCGAAACACGAAGCCCAGGTACACAAATTCTTTCACTCCCTGGAAAGATTCCTTGAAAAATTCCCTCCACTCCTCACTCCTTACCTTCTCACTGACCTCACCCTACGCTTCCTAAACCTATTTATTATCTGTCAGACGTCCCCCTCTGTCTTAACATTTGCTAACTCCTCTTCCAGATATGAGTCCTTTTCCTGTTCTTTCTTCTTAAACGCCAATCTAAACCCCTTCCTCGTTTCTACGTACTCCTTCCTTCTCGCATTACCCTCGCTCCACTTCTTGTACTTCCTCTTTACCTACCTTTTCATCTTTTCACATTCTGTATCCCAACATGGCTTCACCATTCCTTTCTTCTTCTTTCTGAATACCTTCTTTTGCACACATCCTTTCACCTCTCAAATTTTCTTTTTATTTTGCTTGTTTTTTTTCCTTTTCTATTACTCACGGCCCCCGCAGACACCCCTTTCTCTCCCTTAACATCCCCTAACTCTGCTATAAAAAATTAGAAAAAGGTGAAGGAACTGAGATTGTTTGGCTGAAGGCCCATGATGTATGAAAAGAACGTTTTTGGTTATAAAGTTGAAGAATCCACTCGACTAGCTCATCAGTGGAATACAGAAGAGGGGAGAGGTCAGGGGTGACGTTACACGACAAGTAAATTAAATTATTCAGTTTTCAAATTTTTCTATAGTCCCATACAACTTAAATCAAATACATTTAGAACCCTACGTTAGCTGCAAAACAGAATAATTAAACAGTTCAAACCAGGCGCGATTATTCGCGATTATTCGCACATGGCGTGGTAGCGATGTACGTTGGTAATGTAGCCATTTTCTAGTAATTAATTATATCAACAAAAAAAAAAGCATCATAACCCGAACACTGATCACGAGTTCTAGTTAACGTAATTACACGACCAATGCGAGTGATTTTCGATTGATTTATGGTTTATAGCCAGTATGAGTGTCTACCACTCCGAAATTCATTTACCGCACCGAACTGACATGGCGACGATAGGCTAGGAACACGCGGTCCTGCTACGAGATCAAATAATCCTAAGAAATCACGAATCACACATATCGATCATGACCCTATAAACAAATGTCATACGCAGACTAAGTTCACAGTTTAAACCCGAAAGAAAATAAGAACCACGAGTCCGACCATTAAAAATGCTTGTCTATGCCAACGAATCCGCATGGATTCACCATGCTCCGTATATGGATCATTTTGCAATTTTTGATACACTTTTCCACTAGTAAAACACTAGAGAGGAACATGGAACTATACCTGGTAGTCGGCGTTTGCCTCGGTAAGACCCTCGTCCGGTTATTTTTTTAAACTTTCTCTGGAGTTCGATTTAACTTTTTAATCTAATGCTGAGAACAAGTGCTCATGTTCGATTCAAGATACAGAATGAATTTTCGGTATTCACTTCCACCTTCTTTGCTGAAAACCGTAAAAGCGTTAGTGCGCATGGCATTATTCGTCGGCGCGACATTAGTACGAATCTTAAACTACAGATGGCCGAAGCTGTACGATTTCCAGCCACTCGCAATTGCCGGCGGGACGTCCACTGCAGCGCTAACCGTTTCGCCTGCCTAGCAGATGAATTGGTGACTCGATTTGCTCGCTCTGGTTTGTTTACTGAAGGACCGCTGGAACCTGCACGTCTTCCCCTGGCTCAAGTGTATCCGGGGCTCTCTTCCAGACACGAGCCAGGGTTCCTCTTGCTTCGTGGTGCGCGTGTCGGTTTCCCCCCAGCTCATCCGGCCCATTCTGTAGTGTCGTGTGTTGTTGGCCGAGCCGCAGGGCCACGTGGTGATGTTTGTGTGTGTGTGTGTTGGCTCGTTTATACGAGCCACGTGGTGTACATCATATGAAAATAAAAAAAATAATAAAAGGAAATTAATGTGATCAGTGTTGGGATTTACATAATTCCCAAGTCCAGAGTCCGACGATTTACGTTACCCGATGATCATCTGATTATCTAACCTCCAAACTCAGGTGACAGTTTTCTTTTCTATTCTAAATTTTACCTGAATTATTTAGCTGCACGAGCATAGTCAGCTTCCGCCAAACAATTCTCACTGTTCGCAGACAGCTTAATAAAAGTGTGATTCTGTATCTTGCGATCAGTAATTTATTAAATATTTAAGAGAAATTCAATTATTTTGTGCGTGGACTATATACCACGTCACAACTCCCCCCTGACAAGATTCGACCTATACGGTTGAACAGCCAAGGCACTTGACTCCATGCACCTCCCGAGTTTCATGGTTTTTTGTCAATTCTTTAGTGAGCCCCATAATCATCCGTAATCGTCGGACTCGGGCATTAGAATAGTTTAATTAGTGTATGTATATTTCCATCAACCATAGATTTAATGCATGAAGTATGCGTGATGAATGATAACCGTGATGGGTAATCTGTCCCTAATGAACATGAATAAAAGGGAAATCAGTAGATCAAAGTTGAAGAATAATAAAGTTGTGATCGACTCCACTAAGAACCACATGGATAGCTAAAATTAAACACCGATAAATTAAGCACCGATAAATGTTTAAAAGAAAAGAATGAAGGTAGGTTGAATATGCAACAAAAGGGAAAGAGAACTAAAAAAACAAAGAAATTGGATCTGGCGAGCGGCTACTGACCACCCACAAAAGAAACGTCAGGTAGCCGTGCCTCTCCTACTCCCTATTCTGCTGCTGAGGCTTGAATTTGGGGCAGTCCAAATACTTATGGCCCGTGCCCCTGCATTTCCCGCAGAATCTCCTGAACTCTTTGGTTTGGCCCCATACTATAGTTCGCGCAATTATAGCCGCGCACATTTTAAGTTCGCGAAATTATAGCCGCGCACGCACTCCGCTTACCGGGATTTACGCGGATTTTAGTCCTTAGCCTAGCGACGTCATGTTTGGCTCACGCTCAGAGTTTCGCGCAAGCCTTCCTCAACTCATCGAGAGTAGGAGCGGTTACGAATTCTACCACGCTGAACAATTTCCACTTCAGAGGCCGAAAGTGGCTGTCCTTCGCCGAATTCCCAGTTGATTTCAATCTCTGGGTCCTTAGGCGCTTTTTCCTCCTCCGAGTCCGAATTGTGAATCTCGAGGAGTTCTCTGTCAAGTTGAGCCTGTCGATCCAGCTCGTCCGGGTCATCCGAATCTTCGCACACCTCGCCTACGTCACGATATCGCTGAAGGTGTGACGCGTGATAACGGCCTGCTAGACGACCGTCCTGTGAAGCGAATTTGTATACATTTGGTGATATTACCTCTACTACTACGAACGGGCCCGCGAATTTTGGGGCGAGTTTTTCCGCAATATTGCCCCGTGTACTTGACAGTACGTGTGTCGGCTTCTTCACCAGGTCCTCCTTCTTGGACTGTTCATTCCTACGATGAAGGTTGTAGTATCTGACCTGATTTACGAATACCTGATCCTGGTATTGGGTGTTTAGATCTCTTAGGTGTGATATTCTTGACATTCGAGTTGTCCAGACTGACAAGTCTTTGACAGGCAACTTGACCTCCCCCTCCACTAGACCGCGGAAGGTCCTTTGCGGACATGGCTCTCTTCCCATATTTAGGAATGCGAGCGTCACCCTATTGGTGCTGTGAAGTGACGTGTTATACGCAAATCTGAATTCATTCAGGTGCGCGTCCCAATTTCTATGGTCCTACCCTATAAATGACGGAATCATGGTTTTGAGGACCCTATTGGTTCTCTCTACCGGATTCGCCTGTGGGTGATAGAGGGGCGTAAGAGAACGGTGAATCCCAAATGCTACTGCCAAATCGCTTACGGCCTTGTTATTATACTCGGTTCCGCTGTCCGAGTGTAGAACCTGTGGGGTTCCCCACCTGGTCACGACCAGTTCTGGGAATGATCCTATTATGGTACTTGAATTGGCTGCCTTTAGCGGAGCCAGTTCGATCCATTTTGAAAATAGATCTTGAAAGACTATCAGGTATTCATACCCTCGTTTGCTTCGGGGCAACGGACCCATTACATCGGTCGCCACGACAGTCCGTGGCTCCTGCACGACTCTTTGACCCATAAGGTCCCTAGGCTGAGTCTGTTCTGGCTTAATTAATTGACGTGTCTGGCATTTTCGAACGAATGCCGCGACATCTTTGAAGATTCCGGGCCAAAAATACCTAATCTTGGCCCGATTATAGGTCTTCTCGACTCCGGGATGACCAGATTGTGGGGTCTCATGGACCTCCCTCAGTATGTCCTGTTGATTTTCGCGTGGAATAACTAGTTTCCACGCGTACTGATCGTCCATCAGGTCATCGAGTAGGGGGTTGCTTTTGTATTGATAAAGCCTATCATTCACTACTTTCCAACCGTGGTATTTATGCGGGGTACTGATGAACGCCTCTCTACGTCTGATGTACCATTCGTCCTGAACCGCTTCCATGACCGCCAGAGGGTCAGCGTCTTCAGTTTCAAACATTCGTGACAACGCATTGTACGTGATGCATTGCTCCTTTCCGATGAATGATTTCGAAATCATATTCCAGAAGATCCAAGGCCCAACGGGCTAACCTTCCGGTCGGATTTCTTAGATTATAGAGCCACCTTAGGCTACTGTGGTCCGTGATCACAGTAAACCGGTAGCCCTCCAGGTAGTAACGGAATTTCTTTATGGCCCAAGCGACGGCCAAATATTCGGGTAAACCTTCGTGGTTCACCTTGAATCCCAAAAATGTTACTTCCGACTGACAGAAATGACACTTGTCGGGGCTCAGCGTGAGCCCAGCTTCAGTCAACCGTTTAATCGTCTTCTCTAACCAGTACAGATGGTCCTCAAAGGTCTCCGAAACGACGATTATGTCGTCCAGCTAGGCGAAGACGTACGGCTGCATCTCAGGGGTGAAGACCCTGTCCATCAACCTCTGAAATGTCGCCGACGCTCCCGTGAGGCCAAACGGCATACGTTTGTACTGGTAGAATCCCTTACCTGGGACTGAGAAGGCTGTTTTCGATTTACTATCCTCGCTGAGCGGAATTTGATGATAGGCTTTATTGAGGTCAATCGTGGATATGTATCGAGCTGCGTTTAGGCTCTCTAATATCTCGGTCGTGAATAGTATCGGGTATGCATCTTTCTTTGATACCTCATTTACTTCACGGAAGTCGATGCACAACCGATACCCTCCCCCCGCTTTACGAGCCATAATGACTGGGCTACTCCACTCACTATCAGACGGTTCAATGATATCCTGTTCTATCAGGTCACTGGCTATCTCTATCAAGGCATCACAGACCTTTGGTGACATTCGGTGATTTCTCTGCCGTATAGGCCCATGACAGCGCGTATCGATCACGTGCTCCACGTATTTTGCCGCAGGCAACTCACTTGGGTGGTGAGGAATCACCCTTTTTAGGAATTGGTCCAGACGGGCCCCTCCGTATCTAAAAGTAAGGCGATGCCCTTACAAGTTTCAGGATCTGTCTCACTCGCGGGACCAAACGCAAATTTTATAATTGGCTCGTCAGCCAACCATAATTGCCGGTCCCTCAAGTGCATGACTATCCCAAACTTTTCGGGAAAGTCCATGCCTAGTACGCAGATATCTGCTAGACCAGGTATAATTTTTACACCCATGAAATGCACAGTTCCCGAAAAGGTGATCGGCAAATATGGCTCCCCTATGATGGTTTTGATGGTACCATTGGTCATCATAGCGGCGCCCGACTTTGCGTAGTCAGCCCCATGTCCACGAGATTTTAGGATCTCTAAACCAGCCGATCCGATATATGTTTGTGATGAACCTGTGTCTATGAGTGAGTGAAATTCGGTACCACCTATTTCTATTTTAACATAGGTTCACGACGAGGTACCGATTCCGAAGATGAAATCGACTTCATTCCATTGACTCCGGAATTCAAGGACGGTTCGAATGTGAAACGACGAGTTTTCTTGAACGTTGAATTGAAGAGTTCACTCTCCTGCTGATTGGCTGTATTGATGGTTGAATCAAGGCTAATGCGTGGCCTACTTTCCGTAGCCTTGGCTGAATTAGACTCCTTCTGAGTCGAAGAAACGTGAGCCGACGTGCTCGTGTTCTGAGTAGAATGAGTCTGCTCGGAAATCGCAGGGGCAGCATTGACCCCACTTCTGCCCTCCTTTAGCGGTTTCCCTTGCAATAGTCTGAATCACAGTCCTGCTTCACTCTGTCGCATTTTCCGCAATTGTGGTAGAACTTTACCCAAGCAGTCCGGCACGACTTCCACCTGTGATCATTGGCCGCGCAATTAAAACAGGGGGGTTGAGCTTTAGGCTTGACTTTCGGCTTCCTAGCCGAATGTTGATTTGAGGACTGTGACGATCTTGAAAGTTCAGTTTTATGCACTGGAGACGCTTCTCCTTTGTCCTGGTTAGACTTGTGATTCTTTGAGCCATCGCCAGTCGCCTCCTTCGTTTTATTTGATGATGGATTATTTTTATCCATTTTATGTAAAAGTTCCACGAGCAGATTCGCCAGGGACTCTATCGTGGTATTTGAACTGTTCGACTGGGTTCCGGACCTCTTACTGGCCACACCAGACGGAATTGATCGCTTACAGTATGCCAACTCCCGGAAGAGCGATTCTTCCGGTCTTGGCGGAAGGCGTATCTCTGCTTCAGGAACGGAGGTTCGTTCCTCCTTCTTGGCCAACCGCATTAAGCAATTGTAGTCATCAAATTCAAAGCGGCGAATTTTCCTGAACAATTCTGGTTCCATGTTTCGGTACGCCCGATCCATCTGCTCTTCTATAGTGACAGGCCGCTGGATCTTCAGGAAAATTCCCTGTAGGCAGATCAGAATGTCAGTGGTTCCCTCGTCCGGCCCCTGAAACCGGGAAGAGACTTGCTCCTCAAGTCGCCACTGGTAGCCCGAGTCACCATACATTGTTAGCAAAGAAGCCCTAAAATGGCTCCAAGTGGACCAACCACGGTAGTTCTGGCGGAACCATTAGAGTGCTAACCCATCAAGAATGAACGGGATTGCGATGAGCAGCACCTCGTCGCTGAGAGTGGAAACCGTTCGGCCTTCCTCTACACGAACCAGGAAGTTCTCAACACTCGTCTCATTGTCTCCCATGAAAACAATTCCCCATTTCTTGACTACCGAATCAAGAGTCTTGGGCGGACCCCGGCTACCACGCGCGGCTCGCCAACCCTCACCGTTCGTCTGTGACATGGGTTCGGTCCAGACCGGACCCACCGGCGACATTCCCGTTTCCGGGAGAATGTTTCGATTTAACACTGCCATCTGACTCAACTCCCGATGATCGCCTTGATGATGGTTGGCGAATCCGGACGACCGACACCCGTGCGGTGTCTGTTCAACAAAGGAAACAGCGACTGGCCTTGATACGACCGGGTTGAATCCTGCGTTTAGTGATGCCGAGCTACCTATTATTGAGGTAAGGTAATCTTGGATTATTCGGCTCATTCGGTTGATTGAAGTGGTATGACTGCGTCCATCCACCATACTTCGGAGGGGCGAATCTCTATATTCCGGCATCAGATCACAAGCCGACGAAATCGTAGGCCTACGATCGTGGGTCGGCGAACTCACCGAATGGTGCACGATCGTCGGGTGAACTGGGCCTAATCCCAAGCCCTGAGCCAACCGAACGTTATCAGGTCGCAAAGACTCCAGAGAGAACGTGCTCTGCCGCCGGAAAGTCTGAAGCCCGCACGCGCAACTCCCTACCGAACTATACATGGACGACTGGGGCATTGAAGTTGTTATCGAAGTTACAGTGCTTGCTACTGCATCCACAACAAGAGATAGGGGATGCGAACCCACCAAGTCAACTGAACCAGGCCCCGGTCGGTGCCGTGCCTGACTATTATGTCCACTGGCTCCCTCCTGGAATAACCGGCAGGTCGCCGACAATACCTCTCGGTACCGTCGTCCATTCTCCGCCATGTCCGAAGGGACCGGTCCTTGGCCCAGCTGCTCCAGTAACCCGCTCACAATCTCGGTTGGGTTAATTTCGGCCCGAGCCTGGCCCTCGTCGCCCTCTGGGTCATCCGGAACCGTCCAGGACACTCCCAGGTCACCCACTGCTCTGCGGTGTGACCTCAAAGCTCGATCACGAATGACCATTAATGACCCTTCTGGGTTATGACCCCGCTCGGTCAAGAAGTCTCGGAGTTGATTCTCCGAAGAATCCATTATCGCGGACATAATGTCATCAGACTCGCTATCCGACATTTTGACGCTATTTTATTGTTGAATAGTAGTTATTCAAGATAATTTTTATTAGTACTATCGAGTACTGTTCCTTAGTCAATTGATTTTATCGAGCAGCGTCGTCCTACCGACTAACGCTTTATAAACTTGAGAATTTATTTGAGTGAGTTTCAGCCGAATCGGTTGTATTGGTTGACGACGCGAATTTTAGATTTATTAACCGGAGAATTCAATAGCAATTTTGAATTCTTCAAGGAAGTTCGCTCCCAAAATACAAGTACGTCCCATACTGGGTACGACTAAAAACTCCAATTCACGAGTGACACCCATTGCTTGAACCGAAAGTATACGCTTACCCAAAAGCGGACGCGACCTGTTGGAACTAAATATTACATTCGTCGGTGCAATAGTTTGAAGTCGCAAAGGGGATCCCATTGAACGTAGTGTGCTCACACTGATAAAATTTGAGCTTGCACCTGAGTCAACCGTGGCCTCTACTGGCCTACCACGAATTCTTACTGGTAAAATCATTTTGCAACTGGGTCAGTGCTGGTCACAATTGATTATCTTGATATTTTATATTAATTCAAAACAACATCCGATTTTCTATTCGAGAGGGAAAGCGTTAATTGGGGTCTGAATCCTCAGAACACGAGTCGGTTGAACTTCTCAAGATTATCATTATACTAATGTACGATAACGCAAAAATGTTGTACATCTGATAATTTACAATTAATTGCTCAAATAACAGGTTACATCAAGTTTCATATAGTCAGGTTAATGTGAAGTTTTATATGGTATAGTTAAATTGCATGAAATTGCAAAACAACAATTCAGATCAATTCTGGAATCCAAATTATTATTTTGATTGTGATAATTGACCTCCGAGGTCCAGCTATGAACTTGTTATCTTCATTAAACAACAATTCGGACAAATATTAAAATCCGGGTTATTATTTTAAATGGATATAATTCACTTAAAAGATTTATTTTCTTTTGCTTATTTATTGTTCATCCTTCACTAATCAACAATTCGGATCATACCACTTCGGATCCGACCTATTGCTAAAACATCGATAACCGACCTCAAAGGGCAAGTTGTTGATTCTTTATTCCCAACAACAACAGCTCGGATTACTTTTAGAATTCGATTATTATTTTAGGTGTATTTGATTAAATTCGAAGATCCTCAAAGGTCATGACATTTGTCGCTTATTTTTTTTTCTTTTGGTAAACAACAATTCGGATTATACTACTCGAATCCAAATTATCATTTAATTCAAGATTGTTAATCATTAATACCAATCGGTACTTTTATCCATTTACGAATATTGAAGAACAATTCGGATTATCATCTCAAAATCCGAATTATTATTGCCATAGGGTATGACGAACCCAAAAATATTATTCATTGAAAAAACCATTTTAGGTAGAATATATGTATACTTGAATAAATACGTATCATTCAAATAATTCTGAAATTCTTCAAAAAAATAATTTTATTGTTATAGTCGATTAAATAACTTACAGTCTAGAAAATACGTTCATTTCACGAGTTAACTAGAGAAAAAACAAATATTCAAACAAATTAAAATTGTTTAAACAATTAATAATCAGTTGACAAAAGACTGGATACTCTTAAATTACCGATTAATGATTATGTATTTTTTTAAACTTCTGAAAAGCGTCAATAAACCGCAATATGAAGTACAATTCAAATTTTTCACTTATGGGGCTGTCTTTGGGGACCCATGAGAGTAGCTCAAAATTATTTAACCTCAAAATTTATGATTGATTCTTAATCTCTGATCTAAAAGCTGACTTCTTCCCATGTTAAATCAATAGGAAACTTCATGGTCTTTGCGGCACCCGTAAGTATTAACCGATTTTGCTCAAATTTTGAGATTTTTTTTTTGGGCATTTGAACAAAACTGGGAGCTGAGAGCAGAGAAATTTGGAAAGTGAAAAATAAGGGCCACCCCGATGTATATATATATATACAGTGAGGCCAAATTCATAGTACTCATAGTCATAAGTGCGAAAGAGATGCTCTTATGCGCCATCTACTAGTGTCTCACTTGCCCTCACGCTTCTCTATGACTACTATGAAGTTGACCTTACGGCAGGCCTGCCCAAGCTGGGGAAAACTGCTCATTTGCCAGATGGGAATTTAACACCACCACCGACCTCTAGTCATTCAACTTCACGAGAGCGACCACCCCGCAAGCCTCTTGACCTGTGAAGAGGGACGTGGTGGTGGAAATCGAACATGTGGTGAATGAGCAGTTTTCCCCAGCTTGGGCAGGCCTGCCTTACGGTATATATATGATTTAAAAAAAAGTTGAACAACCACCGCAGGGTACCGCTAAGAGCAACTGCCATCTAAAAAGAAAATGTCAATAGCCCCCAGTAGAACCGCGGTAAAATACACCTATGGCCACGTCTCACATCCGTGAGATGGCTGGTCACAGGGAACGACGAAATCACAACGACAGGCCGGCGAAACCCTCGTGTGTCTTGAGGACACGAAGCGACCCAAGGATGACAGCTTTCTGCATCCATCTCGCAAGTGCCCTGGCATATTTTTGGCACGCGAAACATAAATAAATATATATATATGCTCGGGGTGTTCATGACACGCTCTGCAGCTATCATCGGGAATATCTTGGCTCAAAATGTGGCGACGGTATGCTAGAGTGGAAATGACACCATCTTGACATGTCAAAATGAAGCCCTCTGTGCCCGACTTCAATCCGGGTGATCTAAGGAAAGCAAACGTCAGCTCATACGACATCGACTGATCTTCCAAATTTTTGTGGAAGATGCCGTGCATCTTCTTGTCGAGGAGCTCTTCGCGAAAGTTTTTCTCCTGTGCTTTCTTAATCCGGGCCTTCAGGAGTGAGTATTCAAGATGGATAAGATTTGATGCATTCCGCTCACCCCTGATATTGAAGTCAAGGCCGAGTGTTTCAGCAGCCTCTTCTGCTGCTTTGTAAAGAAAGGCCCCTCTGCCTACTTCTTCGTGTTTTCTGACCATTTTAAGAAGAGGATCTTGTCCATTTGCGACAATATGTGCTGTGCCCAGAATAATCCTGTTGTGAAGACATCCAAGATTCAGTATTCCACGACCACCTTGACGGCGTTAGATGTAAAGTCGTGGAACAGAAGACTTAAGGTGCATGCTTTTGTTCATGTGCATGACCTTTCGGGACCCGATATCGAGGGATCTGAGCTCGTCCTTCGTCCATGGAACTACTCCAAATGAATAGAGTACTACTGGGACGGCAAGCATGTTCGTTGCAGATACTTTGTTCCTCGCCGACAGTTCGGAAGAACATATCTGTCGGAGGAGACGTTTTTATCTGCATCGGAGAGTATCCTCTATAGATGTTACGCCCTGAATGCGGCTTTGTGCCACGCCCAGGTATGTATAGTTCTCTCCAGCGCAAAGGTGTCGTATAGCGCTTCTGTCAACGAGTTCAGGATCTTCGGGGATGCCGTTAAGTTTTCCTTTGTTCAAATTAACCTTGGCGCAATTCTCTAACCCGAACTCCATTTCAATCTCTTGAGTGTACTGTGTGACAATTTTTAGAGCTAGATGTAGTTTCTCTTGATTTCTAGCATAGAGCTTAAGATCATCCATGTAAAATACATGAGTTACATTATGCTTTCGATTTCCAGGTTTGCCGCAGAGGTACCCTTCGGAATGGCGAAGTGCAAGAGATAGTGGCAATAATGTGAGGTAAAAGAGGAGAGGGCTCATGGTATCGCCCTGAAACACACCTCTCTGAAAGGTGATACTGTTAGTGATCACACGATATTTTCCAGATAAGATGGTAAATCTGGTTTTCCAAAGCGGCATTAATCTCTCTATGTATCTCACGATGTGTGGATGAACATTTAAGCTTTCCACAGACAGACGATAAGTCTATGGGAGGTTGAATCAAAAGTTTTTCGGTAATCTATCCAAGCCATCGATAGAGATCGTTGATAGGATGCTGCATCTTTACAGACATATCTATCGATGAGCAGGTTCTCCCGACATCCTGCTACGCCTTTCTTCGAGCCACGTTTTTCATACATCTCTCGCCACACAGGTTCAATTGTCCGAAGAATCCTATCATTTAGGATGGCTGTGAAGATCTTATACAGTGTGTTCAGACGAGTTATTGGCCTGTAATTCTTAGGGTCAGCTGAGTTGCCCGTCTTAGGCAGGAGCACTGTGCGCCCTGCCAGCAACCACTCCGGAATAGGCTCTTCCGACTTTAGATATGAGGTGAAAATTCGGGCCAGATGCTGGTGGGTAGAAGGAAACTTCTTCCACCAGGAGGTCTTGATACCATCTGGTCCCGAAGCGGGAAAGTTCTTCATGCCTCTTAATACGTTTTTCACCTCCTGAGTAGTGATAGGTGGGCATTCTTCCTCAGGTGTTATGAGGGCATTGTACAGCTCCTCGAAGCTATTTATGTTCTTTGAGTCTTCTTGAAGTGGATGCTGGAGCTCGTGGACTTCTCTCCAAAATGCTTCGATCTCCTCTGGTTTGGGCGGATGGTCGACAGTAATTGGAGGGTCTTGGAAGAGTTTTGATGGATCAGATGAAAATTGTTGATTTTCTCTGACCCACCTCTCTTCCCGCTCTAGACTTCTCCTAGCGTTAGATAGTATTCGTATTCTGTCAACAATATGCTGTCTGATGGTCATTAGCTTTGATTTGTTGATTGTGTGATGACGGATCCGCAGTTCGCGCGCGAACCGTCGAACCTTGGCAGTGAAATTCCTGCCAGATGTTATGCAGTCAATCACACACTGAATGCGGGACGCGTACTGTCTAGCCCAGCCTATCTTTGTGCTGAGTTGATGCATTCCTCTTCTGGTCTTATGATCAACCGTTGGTTTTGTTTTACGGCTTGCATCTGCCAAAGTTCTCGCTGCATTGTACACACCACAACTGATAGTCCAGAGGTCGGATTCTTCGGAAAAATCTCCACGAAGTTCATCATCCAATTCAGTCAGATCTTTGGGCTTGGGAGAAACCTGAATGTTGATGTTTCTCCGAGTCCTGAAGCATCGTGCTTCCGCTATTGGATGCCTGTTCGCGGTTGGTCTCAGTGTCGCCTCTCTTTCTTTGTTGCCGGCTTGTTCTGGATGCGTTTGAGTAAGCACTCCGCTTATATAACCTCTTTTCCGGAGGTTCTCGGCATGGTTTCGCAGACGTTGTTGCGAAAAGTCTGAGAGCTCTGGGTGTTTCTCGCACCACAGAGCATGCAGTCGTGCCATGTAACCTTCTCGTTCAGGGACCATACTGGCATCGTAGCACTCCAGCAGGCCGTCATTGAGTTGATCCGTCCACTTAAAAGTAACAAGATTCCGCCGGTCAATCGTATTGACTCCGTCTTGATTGGCTCCCCCAACTGTAGGGTAGTCGGCATTGTTGTCCGACCCATTGTCGGGAGCCCTGCGCGTTCGATTGTTTTGAACCGCACTTACTACAATTATGTTTGGTGTTGTCATTGTTGTTCCCACGAGCAGCTAGGGAAAGGGTTCGTCCATCCTTGTAGAGCCCCGCATGCAAGGATAAGGCTGTATACTCTGAGAGTCGCCGATTTCCCAGAATCACCGTTAGAGACACCTCACCCAGGTGACATTTAGCTTTCGGCACGGTTCTCACGCCTTCGCTTGGGGGTTATTCCTTCGGGACCATCCCTGGACAATTGTCCGCGACTGCTTATTAATTATTGTAACCATATTCAGCAGAAACCCTTGGTACAGGGACCCTCTACCCGCAACCCGAGGACGCGTTCGGTGGCTTTGTCATAAGCCCTTCGGTTCTATTCCAAAGGATATATATATATATATTGGCTGTACGTTGTCACCTCCGTGTAGTTGACTCTACGTTCCCGCCTCCGCTATTTTTCGTGAAGATATTTGAAATCTTTATGCAGATATACGTTGAGGTGGGACTTCTGATCAGGTTTCTCAAAAGAGGGGTAACAATTTCTCATTTTGAAATTTATATAGATTTGTGATACTGGATGTACGAAGTGACCTCGATATATAAGGAAGCGTGTTAGTCGCTATACCGACTGTCCCGAAGAATAAGTCACTAACCAATTTTTCCGAAAACAGAGCGTATCAACTACGTTATGCTTGGCTAGAGTGTCGTATCTCCATTTAAAAATACATAGAGATACGACACTTTAGGGAAGTAAAATATAGTTGATACACTCTGTATACGGAAAACTTTTTTAGTGACTTATTCTTCGGGACAGTCGATACGTAGTCACCTCAAGCGGTGTTGCCACGTCTGGGAGGTAGGATTCTTACCTGGCTTCCATGTCTCTCAGACCTGAGAGACCATAGACCATAGATACCTGTGTCATAATCAGAGAATTAAGGTAATTCGAAATATCATTGGTTTAGAAGAAATTATTTTAAAAACTGTTATTTATTATAATATATCGCTTCAGAGATCTCTCGAAAATTCGTTTTCGGCGCTAATTATGATTTGATTGCGGTTTTTTGAATGCAGATTGCTTTTGATGCATGAAATACTACTTTATACTGACAATTAGATGTTTAAATAAATTGTTCAAACAATTTACTATTGTTTTTAGCAATTTTCTCTTAGAATAGAGTTAGAATGTCGCGTTTTTTTTATAAATTGCACTTTTTGTACAATTTTTCAATGAGATCGAGTTAATACATAATTTATGTTAATAAAAAAAATTGTTTAACAAATTTGTTATTATTTTTAAAGATATTCTTTTTCAATAATCTTAGAAATTGCGGTTTTGTCTAAAATTTGCAACTTTTTGTCCACTTTTCACTTGAAATGAGTAACTATTTATTTTAATTCAGGAAAACTTATTGATTAAACAAACTACTATTGTTATTAGCTATCTTCTCTTATATGAGTGCTAGAACGTGGCGGTTTTTTCTAAAAATTTCGGATTTTTGTCAAATTTCTGATTAAATTCAATTGATATATAATTCAAGTTAACAAAAATAATTGTTCGAACAATTTATTATCATTGTTAATGATATTCTCTTTGCTCGATGGTAGAAAGATGCTGTTTTTTCTGAAATTTTTAACTATTTGTCTATTTTCCACCTGGAGGGACCTAATAATTATTTGAGTTGAGCAAAAATAATTGTACGAACAAATTATTGTTGTTTATAACTATCTTCATCATTGAATGGCTGGTGAAAGTTTTGTTTTGCATTACAGCAAGAATTTTATTGTAAAACGTAGAAGAAAAATTTGGAATTGCAAATATTTAACATGGGTTTTGCGAGTTTTTTAGCGCTAATTATGATTTTTTGGGTTTTTAAACAATGCTAGAAAATTGCAGTTTGCTTCTAATTTTTCACTTTGAGTTCAATTTTCAATTGAAGCCAGTTGAACAAACATAATTGTTCAAACAATTTTTAATTGTTTATAACTATCTTCTCTCAGATAAGTGCTGAAAAGTTGCGGTTTTTTCTGAACCCTTGCAACTTTTGTCCTCTTTTCACTTAGTTTGGTAATGATTAATGCCAATTAGCAAACATGCTTACTTAAACAATGTATTATTTTGTATATCTATCTTCTCTTAGAGTAATGCTAGAAAGTTTCTTTTTTTTGTTATCTTGATTTTGCTTTGACTTTTCATTTATGAACAAAATAAAAGTGAACCTCAACAACAATAATTTTTGAAATGATATTTTACTTTTTTAGGTGAATTATTTTTGCTCTTTTCGCAATGTTTGAAAAAATTATTCACAAAAGAGCTATCTTACACAAGAAACACAAACACGGAATGAAATAATTAAGAGTAGGTGGGAGGACTAGGTCTGCAAATGACTTGTAACAATTTTGTTTTCAATTACAACAAGAAGTTCATTGCAGAGTGTAGAAGAAAAATTTTGAATTGAACATATTTTGATATCAGCCCCCCCCCCAGCAAAATATACTTATGAAAAAAAATAGATTGTTTAAAATATGTTTTTCTTCCATGTTTATATAGTATTTGTTCATAACTAACAAGGAAAAGCAAAGTTAACCATTTCAGAAAAAAAACTTTCTAACACTTATCTGAGAGAAGATAATTTTCAAAAATAATAAATTGTTTAAACAACTATTTTCATTAACTTGTATTAATTATCACATCACTAAGTGAAGAGTGCCAAAAAGTTAAATGACAACAGTTCAAATACTCCCATCTTTAAAAGAAAATTTTCGTTGAATTTGTGAAATATGTGTCGTCTAAAATCCTTTGGAAAAAAAATATATTTCTTGCGAAAATGATTCTGTGACTTGAGCATGCACAGCCTGCCCGACTGGAAATGAATTCAGCCAACTAAAATATTAATAATACAATATTACATGAATATTAAAAATGTTAATTCAGTTTCACTACCAAATATTTTAAAATTGCCAAATTTCATATTATAAGCCTTGATAGTCAGTTTTGAATGTAATGATTTTAGATTTGAATATGCTGATTTGTTTGGTTTCAATGTTAAATACAAATATTTTCTGTTTTCCTTTTGAATTTAGATGGTGCAATTTAAAAAATTGGAAGCATGGCTATCTTCTTATGATTATATCTAAAAATTTCCAACCTGATAATGTTGTAAACTTTTAGTTGAAGATTTTCACGAATGAATCATTTCAAATATATTTGATTGAAAGATTCAAAGAATGAATAATGATTATGAATGAAGTGGTAAAAGATAAACGATTTATATTGAAAAAGATAAAAATTATATGTTACTTATAATCAATGAACGCTTTGAAACAGTACTGATACAAAAAAAGCTCCTTTCTAATGAAACTGTCCAATTTTGAACATTTTCTTTCAAAATTTTCCTATTTTGAGAGCACTCAATGAAAAAATTTTCAATTTAAAGTTATTCAATTTTAAACGCTTTCAGCAAGAAGTGATACAAGTTAAAATATTCCCTTTTACATTAGAAATATTGTGCTTTCGTCCAAATTTTACCTAGGTCATCTAAAATTGTTTGATTTGGAACGTTTTCAATTAAGAATCGTTTAATATATACCTTTTTAAATTCCAAATGCTTCTAAATTGGAATTATTAATTATTGTTCAAAAAAATTGTTAATATCTCTATATTTGAAAAAATTTAGTAACGTAATTTCAAATTTTTTATTTTTCAATGTTATTAAATAAAAATCCAGGCATTCACAGCTAGCTCAGAAAAAAGGCACGTTTCCTCTTCAAATATTTTTGAACCTTTTTGCTGATTGCCCAAAATAACGAGTCCAACATCTTATGTATATAAATATAAAAATAGTCTGAACGGCTAATATAACACAAATTTATTCATAATACTTTAAATTCAACTATTCTTTATTTTCATCTTAGACTTTGGGTTATAAGACATTTTCGATTTTCTTTTTGACAACAGATTTTTCAAAATTGCACTATTTTAATTTGTAGCACTTATTGGCTAAACATTTTGAAGAGAACGTTCGAAATAAAATATTTTCAAATTCGAATATTGAAAAATGGACAAATCAACATTTCAATCGTACTGACTACTGTTGCAAATTTGTATAATTTCCGAACAGAAGCCGCAATAATTCTCCATATATTTCAACTAGAATATCGCTTGAAAACTAAATATATCATATTGAAAGAGTGCTCAAATAATCAATTTGCGAAAAATGTAATTTTCTTCATTACTAAATATATATCATCCATTATTCAGTTCTATAATATACACTGAAACAAATAGAAATTAGAAGGATAATCTACAAATATTAGGGGGTTAAACCTAGATATTAAAATTTAAAAATTCAATTTCAAATTAAATTTCAAATTTAAATTGGTTTTAAAACTAAATTAAATTGAATAAATTAATTTTAAATTAAATTAATTGAATTTAAAAAAAATTTTAATTCAAAGTTTGAAACAGAATAGGGCTGTTGTTTTTCCTTTTGGAAGGTGCAATATTTCAGTTGCAGTTTATGATGAGGGGGAAGGGTTCCGGCATGAAGGCAACATTGCCACCTCAGGTAGTGCATCTGTCTTTTCAAAAGTATCGGAATTTCTGGGACAGGATGGCGACGAAATGAGATTCGTCATAAATCCGAACCTATTCATTTCTATTTATTACTTTTTACGATGAGCTCGGTAAATAATAAAATTTTTCTCTGATTTCCCAGTAGGGTGGGTCAAAAATAAATACTTTTGGAATTCGATATCGCTACAATGCGTAAAATTAGCGTATTGGGGTTCTAAAAAAGTATAATTAATTTGAAATCGATCCACGTGCAACTTGGTTACCCGTGCTCGAAAAAAGGTTGAAAAATTTTCTTGTTTGCAGAGTTTTGGACTTTTCTTGAGGTTTAATTTTCTTCACATACCTGAAAAACAGAAAAATCTTCTCCAATTTTTGGAGATTCAAATCAATCATTTTTTTGAAAAATAATTCCCATTTACTTTCTAAAATGTTGATTTTGGTATTTAATTAAATAATCTTTATAACTTGTAGATTAAACATTTTTCTGGGTACGCGTGAGCTTTTTAATTTTAAATTCACAATACCCACTAGTCAAAATTAGAATTAGATTATTTTGTATTTTTTTTATTCCTGGGCCATGTCAATTTTTGTCTGGAGTATTTTTATGCTTACACATTCCTGACATGCTCATGAAAATTATAAAATCACAAGTGAAGTCGATAATTCTATTAAATAACAAATTCCAAATGTATAAAAACCACTGTATTTGTAATTTCGACTCCTGAGTCTTGCGAATTTTTTTCTAGTGTATCTCTAATTTTAAGAACTCCAAACATACAAAAAAATTCTAAAATCACAAGTGAAAAAATGTACCATGTCAAATACCAAATTCCAAAATTTTAAAAATGACTGTAAATCTCATTTCGACTCATAGGTCTTGTAGGTCACATGCTCGAAAAAATCTTTAAACCACATGTTATAAAGATAATTGCACTAAATACCAAACACAACATTTTAAACATTGGCTGTATTACCAATTTCCACTCCTGAGCCTTTAGGCCAGTGGAATTACACATAAAAATTGAGTCAATTCACAAAAATTCCGAAGGTCTCCAAAAAAATTGTACAGTTGTATTTTTATGTGTTGAACGTCATCGGGTCGGCAATTTGTTTCATATAATTGATTTGCAAAATCCCCCCCCCCCTTGCTCTACGAAAATTCAAAACATTTTGCAAACTTGAGTAGCTATAAGCTCAGTCTCTATCCTGTAATAAATTTGTAAAACGTTCTTGATGCGGCAACATTATTAATTACATATAAACAAATTAACATTTTGTTAATCACTCCTGAGCGAAAATACCGAAGTTATTGGACAATGTTGTTTTTTCTTTTTTCTATTGAAAATAAACTATTGTATGATTTGCAAAACTAAATACATAACGCAAATTATCGTTTTTCAAATAATTGTTACATTTTTTGCAATTCGACTCCTAAAATTTCAGCGAAAAGTTATCAAATTTAAAAAACGTTGTTTTCCCGGTAATAATATTAAAATTGCAATTTAACAAATTAGTTACTTTTGTAAACTAGCGAAAAATTACAAACATTTTGCAAATCGCACTGAGTAATAAATAACTTAATACCAACGTCATATAATATTTGCAAACTATTTACAACTTGCCAAAATTACTAATTATAAACAAATTATTATTTTGTTTATCACTCCCAAGCAAAAATACCGAAGATTTTGCAAAATGTTGTTTCTGCTTCTTTCTATTGAGAATAGACTATTATATGATTAGCAAAACTGTATGCACAACTTGAATCATTGTTTTTTAAATTGATGTTGCATTTTTTGCAATTCGACTCATAAAATTCCTGCAAGAATAGCAAATGTTGCGTTTTTGGGTAGCAAATGTCGGAAATGTCAAAATCCAAGAAATATTAAATTTGCAAAACGTTGCACGACCGACAAAAATATTCAAATTGAAATTAAACAAATTAGGTACTTTGTTAAACTAATCAAAAAATACAAACATTTGAGGTTCCGGAAGCTGGAATTACAACCTTGTCATATCGATATGGGCGCTATGCTATGAGTAAGTGCTTATTTTGAGCTAATTTATGCTGCGGAAAAAAAATTTTGTGCCTGGCAATTTTGGTCAAAAACATGTAGTAATATTAGCTTTAGCTGAAGCCACAACTCTGGTATGTGAAACTCGGACACTATTGGTGGAATCAAATTCACTTTTGCTCCGGATTCGTGCTATGCACAAAATTCGGGCCTACTTGGCGCAGGAATTTAGTGCTTATTTATGCCGCAAAAACTAAATTTCGTGCCTGGTAATTTTAGTTAAAAACCTGTAGTAATGCTAACTTCAGCTCAATCCACAACTCAGCATGTGAAACTTGACAACTATTAGTGATATAACATTTCGGTCATTTGAATATTGAAAACTTGAAGTACGTATTAGTTGTCTTGAAATAATAATAAACGTGATATAATTTCCATATAAGTTCAAGATATCACTCAGTTCTTTGAAAACATAGAATCGCACATGAGGATTATTCAATTGGACGGTTTCATAATCCTTTATCGTGAAAGAAATCTAAAAAAGAGATAACTCATGGAGCACTCATGGAAATTCCAGTATTTTTTCCTTAGAATACGTATATGAAGGCGAAAATGATCTTTCTTTCGCGTTTTTCATAAAAACAGGTTTAAAAAGCGAAAATGACCTGATGTTTACGCAACATGGTTTTTTTGTTTTTTATGTGATATTGAACATTAAATCTTGAACATCTCGGAAAATATTGCTACTACGGAAGAAATAATGTCAGTTTTTGAATAAGTGCCAAAAAAAATAACTGAATAAATGCCATAAAACTCAAATAAATAAGAATTTCATATGTTTCTGTGACGTAGTGTAATATAATGTAAATGATTAATAATATAATTATTTTTTTAAATCTGCACGCTGCATGGGTGCGCTTCTTTAAGGTCTCGTGCTTTGCGCTAAGTCTTTGTTCTTCCGCCGCGTTTGTGCATAAGCCGTTTACAATTACAGATCGAACCTTTAAGGTCTGTAATTTGGTGATTGTGCCCGGGACTTCTGTTTTGCGTGAAAGTGTTTGCCGTTAAGAATTCCACTGTAACTAGCTTGTGTCGTTTCTTCATAAATTCAAATTCCTATTTAAAAAATAACTAGAGAAAATTTCCAGATTTTATTTAGGCAAAAAATTTATCATTAATCATTTTATTCGATCTTGCATCGTTATTTAAAAAATTAAAATCTTTATTTTTGATGTTATTTTTCACAACCAAAATAAAACCAAATGGTCTTTTATTATTTAAGCAATATGTACTTGTTCAAACGAGGTATTATGTTATAATCGCGAATTATTGGCATTTCTGAATGCTTTGGCCTAATTAATAATTGTGAACATCTACCTCTGAACATACTTATTATATTTATTCATTTTTATTTATAAATGTATAGAAATGGGTGTTCACATTTTATTAGTTATGTCACATCATCAAGTAAATGCTATTAATTTGCGATGTTAAAGATAATCATTCTTCGAACCAGTAAAAA